>CM042258.1:10856475-11121475 GCA_023566225.1 Romanogobio albipinnatus
TTACACTTTACAAATGATTTTCATTTAAACAGGCTTGTGAAAGAAAGGCTTTATGTAGGCTAATGTTTTAAATTAATTGTTGTGTTTTCAAATAAAAACCTACATGATTTTGAGGTAAGTCAGACAATGTGTGCCTTCAGAAAGCTGATTTGAAGAAGTGTCTGCAGTTAGTAAAACTTTTGGTCCATCGTTTTATGACAATTGTGTTTAACTCGCATTTCATGACAAAAACAAGCATATTAAACAAACCTCGATATCTGCGAATTTCTCTTTCTATATTGCTGCATATCCATTTTTTCCTGGGATTGTTATAGCTATATTAGTCAAAATATGAATGCAATACACCCAGGTGCGCAAAGCCGTACCCGCTATAATAGTTATTTCGAATAAAAACCAATAAAACATATTCAGATAGTTTAATATTTTAAAACAGCTCGCTTTATAAAATTGGAATAAATGAATAAGGCATGCAACAATTTACTTATTGGCTACATTATAGCCTACAAGCTTCATTTCTGTCAATGTGAAATATATAGGCCTATAAAAATACTCGCCTAAACGCACCTGTTTATCTAAATTTACATGCGGCCAGATAGTCAAACAAGATTGACCGACACATTTCTGCCAGTGTATCAAAAACCAGAAATTAATCCGAATAGGTTCAATTTCCTTTCTTTCTTTATTTTGTTGTGTTTGTCCATGTTGTGTTTTATATCCGTAGCCTATTTAAATAGGCTGGGCCTAGTTCTTGTTTATGATGAATCAACTATTTTGTTATTGGAAACGATACGGCTAGCACAGTTAAAATAAAGCAAACATTCAAAAGTCAATCATAACTGCTAAATTTCGTTTAAACAAAATAGCTAAAACAGTTTATTCGTGTGTGTGTGTGTGTGTGGTTAAACCACAGGCAGAACAGTGCGTGACGCTCTTGTGTTTGGTCACGTCCTTTCTTGTTGTTTTTAGTGGGGATATAATACACAAACACATACAAAACTATCTAAATTCAGTCAAAAACATATAAAGTAGTAGCCTATACTTACTTCAAATTTTGATATCAAACAAATATCACGCTTTTTTGTGGATGTGATGCTAATTTCATTAGCAAATCATAACGCGATCATAATTTCATTAGCAAAAACATTAGTAGGCTATCTCAGTGGAACGTCGAATAGTGCATGGCATGCGTAATGGAATAAACATGCTTGATCTTATAGTGAGTGAGATGCGCATCTCCTCGTACACGGGTATTCGGAGCTGTGCGTGCAGGAAAAGCCGCGCTTTGACATACACAGCCAAATGCAAATGGGTGTTAGGAGGGGAGAAATTAACATCTACAAACATTGGGTAGAAATTCCATCTGCCGCCGGCTCGAGTGGGCCCTTAATAAGTTCTCAGACAGCAAAGTGACACACATCTTAATCAACTCTTAATCCAAGGAATTAATTCTAAACGCGTTTATGAATAATTCCTGAGATAATGCAGCAGCCCGTGGAAATGTATGCTGTCTGCCTCTGTCGAACCAACAGATGGACCCAGCAATCTTCTGAAAAACGAGAGGATTTACCTCCATTATCTCTTCTCTTATTAGATATATATATATTTTAATGAGATCGATGTCGTGTGTATAAACTGCCTCCTCGCTGACAAGATTCCCTGAGCCTTGTCAGCAATATCTCAAAGGCAGCAATTTGCTAACATATGATGTGTGTGAGACACATAGAAAGTTTGAGCCAAACTTATAATAAAAAATACAATTCTATTATTATAGTCCATTTTAGCGAACAATTTCATTTGGACAGTTGGTTCCATACAAGGAATGGTCTGCCCAAGGTCAGGTCACTTTCCCATTTGGTCTCTCCATTTTTCACATTTAAGAAATTCTATCAGTGCATCTCGTCTTGTTGGCCCACAATCCTTAGAGGACCCCTGATAGAGTTTGAAATGTAATAATGTCACAAGTCCTGGCAGGGGTGGGAGGGGGGTGCATTGACACCTTGCTCAAGATGAAATGACCAGCTTATGTCATTGGGAACAAAACTAGCAAAAGGAGCAGCTTGCCTGACAGATCAAAGTCAGATCATGTGTTGAAGTATATAGTTCTGGTTGCAATTCTGCCTTCTCGAATAGCCTCCTCGCAAGCCAGCTGCATTTACAAGGCAAGTTACCTTAATTGTTTATTAGATTCAAAAGAGAAGTGATTATGGACAGGATATTGTAATGACTTTTTGAATCTTAATGAACGAATGCTAATTGAATCATTTCATTTAGGCCAAATGACTGCACAGACGGCGCAAAATCAGAAGGCATGCTGTCATGTGCACACTAAAACAAATCATTATAATTTAACAGGACACTCTGCTTTGTTATCCAAATGTTCCTTTAAGGATTTGTTATATTGATAGGCCTTTAAGCCTAGTTATCACCTAATTAGGGACTCTGAAAGAGGCATCAATACACTCTAAAAAAAAAAGGTTCTATATGGCACCAAAAATGGTTCTTGGCTCGTAATCATAGGGGAACCTTTTTAGTGCTATATAGCCCATTTTTGGTGCTTCAGTGGTTCTTCAGCGGTTCTTCAGCGGTTCTTCACCGGTTCTTTGACTAAGGTGCTATATAGCACCGCTAACTAAGGTGCTATATAGCACCGCTACCATATACAGAACATGCTAAGATATGGTGCTATATAGCACCAAAAGTGGTTCCTCTATGATTACGACGAAGAACCATTTTTGGTGCCATATAGAACCTTTTTTTTTTAGAGTGTAGTGTTTTGTAAAGTTGTTCATCTGTGATGCTAACTTGTTGGTCTGTTATTTATCATGATATGATAATCTCTATATCCCCAGGGTCTGTCACCTCATGAATACTGATCACTTCCTGATTTTTCACTATGGCACTTGTTTGTTTCTTCTAATGGATGGCGGATTCCAAGCCTTTTATTGATTGTACATGACTATTAAGAAACAAAGAAAGATGAATATGTTCTGGAATTCCATTTATCATACACATTAATATAGACATTTCGATTAATTTATGGAAAAATTTAATATTCCACTAACTGGTGAAATTAAGTAATCAGGCTGGGCCGTAATGTTTATAGCTACTCAGTAAGTTATATGAATGATGGAAAAGTCATCATCTCGTTATAGAGAAATGCCTGATTTCCAAACGTGTCCGTAGATCGCGTGAGTGTATGGGAGCTGTCGGATCTATAGGTGCTGAACTACGTCAAAACTTTACCTCAGCAAGTTTATGAATAGCGCGTAAATGTTGCCAAACATTGCATAGCGCAAACAATGAAACAAATGGCATGTTATTTGGTCTGAAAGTTATTAAGCATATTTGGTATGCTTTCACACATGGTACACACATTTGGACAATGTCACTGAAGGAAGAATGGGGCACTCGTTAAGCCTGTTCGATCAAAATTTGATGAAAATAAATAAATCTGTTTATTGAAACTTCTCGCAGAGTCAGATGTGTCAATTCATATCTGTGAAATAAACCTATCATTTATATTTAGTATAGCCTATTATCTTTTATAGTGTTAATCAAAGTAGGCCCACATTATGCATTGTGATCTGTCATGTAAACGCATGCGTGTGGCATGCGCAAACATGCCTATCGTTCTAAGAGTTTTTTTTTTTTAATCATACTCATATTTTCTCACATTTAGTGGATTCTAACCGAATGCAGGTACACATGTGTGAGTACATGTGTAAGTTGCACAAGTAGTCCGATGCGCTCGTTTATTTACGAATGTTTTTAATAACGAGGATTTTTGAAACGTAGAAATGTTACGAATTAGGCTACGTGCTCTTTGGAAAAATTAATGCGCCTCATTGGCTAAACTATATATTTTTTTAAATTTCCCCCATGAGATGTTGTGTGAGTTCATCATTACATGGACATTTAAACGGCAACAAAAATAATTTCATCAAAAGAATATGCTATTTGGGGTTCGAAGGTGTGAAGAAAAAATGAGAATGCAAAATTTTATTTTTTATTTGAAGTGGGAATCTCGTTTCATTAAACCTTCACACCTTTAACAGTCCTTCAAGATAAGTGAAATCCAGCAGGAGCAGCAAAAAAAAAAAAAAAAAAAAAAAAAAAGGAAAGGAAAATCGCATGTTTTGTAGCCTGTTGGCGTTCGGTTCCGTGAACTCTTCTCGGCGCGCGAGTTTCGGTGTCGTTTGCTTCACCCAGTCACATAACAGATTCCAAAGACAGTGATTATGTTTCTATATCTCTGGGGTGTTGCTGCTGTTACATAAATAAACGAGGTGTTATTTTAGGCTCTATTACGAGGCTGCTATTTAAGGCTTTTGGTTCGCGTAATTTTGAACTTTGATTGATCGGTGTCTAGTCCAAAACGTTTTCAGACATAAAGAGTAGGCTATACAGTTGTAAACGGGTGAATCCCTGACATCTTAGAGATTTGCGACACAAAGAAAATGCGCTGGCCTTTATTAGCCTCCACCACATCTCATTTGATATGATGAAACATGCAAATAATTGTTTTTTTCACTTCTTATTGCACATTCGCTTTCTGATTTATTCTAGGCGGTTTGTTTATTTAGGTTTACGTCTTATTTTAGGGGATTCGATTTAATTTGTATTTTTTAAATCTCTGTTTTTGCGCAGGGCAAAAGCAATTAACAAAAAAATAAAAAATAAAAGCATTGACAAAAAGTATTGTTTAGTTTATAGACCTGATTAAACTCGATGACAATTATATTACGTTTGTTTAAAATGTCTGAAAATGTTTCTTCATTTATGTCGTGCAGCGTTGAAAAACATCTTCGTTAAGATGATCATTTATTTTCTGTTAAATGGCTTCCAACACAATTATCCAAGGTTGTTGAAAACATTGTCATGTGCTTACCGTTGCAGGTTGTGATTTTTAATGCATCTATTTTTTTTGTTTCGCGTTCATTTTTGATATTTCCTGAGCGACACTGATCAATATTATAGGTGTTTAATGAAATCGAATGAACAAGCACATTACAAAATCTATAAATGTAAGAATAAAAAGGGATGTGTCTTTTAGTTCATTATTATAAGTCAGAATGAGCTGCGTCCCATTCAGTGAACCGTGAGCAAACAATGCAGTTGTGTGTGTTTAAAGCCTGAGCTTGTGTGTATATGGTGTAGTATAAGCATTCATATAAATATGACCCTGTGCTGTTCACAGAGCCTGGCGGTCGAGGTGATGGATTTTAACCTTCTAACGGACAGTGAGGCCCGAAGCCCGGCACTGTCTCTGTCTGACTCCGGGACTCCTCAGCACGATCCGGGATGCAAAGGCCAGGACAACAGCGGTCAGTATTTCATTCACTTTTAGGCATATGCTTAATTTTAAAGTAGCCAAAAATCTGTTTGTGTATATAATTTGCTATCTTGCTTTCCTTTTTTTGTGGGAGACAGTCCAAATTCACATAGTAGGTATTGCTACCCTGTTTGTGTTCATAATTTGCTATCTTGCTTTCCTTTTTTGTGGGAGAAAGTCAAAATTCCCACACCGACCTGCAGTGCGTAATTCTGTTGTGTATTTCATGACACATTGTGTCCTTTGATTCCTGTTCAAATTGGGCAAGTGATAGCAGCTCCACATCTTTGGTTGCAGATTTGAATAATCTTGGGTCATTTGAATCCAGTATAGCCTACATTTACAGACGGTCTTTCTGTGCCCTGTGCATAGGCTACTCATGACAGTAGCCATTTGAAGGAGAACATCCCGGCTAGCCAGTCACGTGCTGAAGGAACGGTGCATAAATTATTCATTCCTGCCTCAAATTTGGTATCCAAATGACAGTCAGTAGGCCAATGCGAATAAGCCTAAACACCTGTGAAAAGAGCAAAGGTCTGAAGACGATATGCACTTCACCGAGACTGCACGACAGAAGATAATGTAGGCTAATCCTAAACAAACTACGAAAAAGCGTCGATGTAGGCTATTGTCGCTCAAATGAGCTACTGTTTATAGGCTTATCAAGGTAGGTTTACAGTTTTACAGCGTGTTAGCGCGCAGGCACTCTTAAAAATAAAGTTTTTTTTGGCATCTGGTTGAAGAAGATTATTTAGCGGTAATCTTTAGATTTTTTTAAATGTCCTTTATACTAAGAAAAAAAATATTTTAAGAACTGATCAATGAAAGGTTCTGTGGGGAACCAGTTCTTCGTCACTGTTTGTAACCTGTAGCCTGTTTTTAACACTTTTAATTGAATGTAAAAAGGCATTAACATAATGAGGAAAGCGATTTGATTGTTTACGTGTGTTTTTTTTTTAACAATGTTGAACCTACACTCTAAAAAAAAAGGTTCTATATGGCACCAAAAAAGGTTCTTGGCTCGTAATCATAGGGGAACCTTTTTTAGTGCTATATAGCACCAATTTTGGTGCTTCAGTGGTTCTTCAGCAGTTCTTCACCGGTTCTTTGACTAAGGTGCTATATAGCACCTCTGAAGAACCGCTGAAGAACCAAAATTGGTGCTATATAGCACTAAAAAAGGTTCCCCTATGATTACGAGCCAAGAACCATTTTTGGTGCCATATAGAACCTTTTTTTTTTTAGAGTGTATAGTTAGGCCTATATCGTCTTTTAAGTTTGATTGCAATTTCCATCAATAGATAACCTATAGGCCTAAATATCACTAAGCAGAAGAATCGCCCCTGGTTGGTTGTTTATGAAAAGTTTATATTTTTAGAAACTCATATCTCGTGGAGCGTAAAACGGATAGCCAACTTTCTATAACAGTCTCAATAATGAATAAAAAATTTAACCGCCAATGGGAAAATGTTCTTCCACTAAGAAAAAAATATATTAAGCTGTTAAATTATTTATAGACTTTGTTGCGGGATTTTTTTCACTCTTTCAGCATTTCGGAAAAATGCATATCTGCTTTGTAATACTAATAAAGATGTTAAATATTCATTAAAAGTCTAACACTAAATAGTATGAAAATGTATTATTATTATTATTAGTTTTAACGAACATTTGTTCATTTAAAAATATGGCGTGAAATAACGTGAAATCAAACCCATTTTAAACAACATTGGGGATTAAAAAAAGAATAGGCCTACTAACCAAAATATGTATTTTATTATTTGTAACGTAATTAAAACGTAATGACTAATGGCTACTAGCCTACATTCTGAGCCTGTTTAATGCACTTGAGATTTTAACAATACAATAGAGGTTCTGAGATTTTAAAAATGTGATGTTTTTTTTTAACGGGTTTGTTCTGTAGAACAAGACCATACTGAAGTGCAATAGAAATGGTAAAAATAAGTCAGATGCAGTTAAAGGGTTAGTTCACCCAAAAATGTAAACTACGGTATCCCTTGATTTACTCGCCCTTGAGTCATCTTGGGTGTGTGTGGCGTTCTTCTTTCAGATGAGTGGAATCTGAGTTGTATTAAGTAGGGTCCTGGATAGTGAACATGTCACTATAAAAAAAAAAAAAAAAAAAATTGAACGAACGTTAAACATGTTTAATTTCAGTCAACGACTTCTGATAAATCCGCGTATCTACTCGTTGATGGACAAAAATATTTCCGCGATATTATATTCAGATTAAACACCAACTGACGATAAATGAATGCTTTTAAAGCGTTGACTGTAATGCAACAAAGCGACTGGAGAAAAAAGTGGGATTGCAAGTTCTGTGTTCTTCTCATTAGGCTATACGGCCTAGCAACATTTCGTTGATTAAATTTCGTTAATTTCTCCGTTCATGTTGTCCAGTTACAATGCATGAATTGCATTGAACTCTTATTCAATTCATCTTCTTAAGTTTTATTTTTATGGGACTGTTGTAAGAGTTAAAGGGTATCTGCGCACTGACAGATGGCAGCGTGATGTCTTATTGGTTTTCCTAGAGGCCCTGGAAAGCTTGCTGATTAGTTAGAACTGCTCCTAGAGAGTTAAGCTCTTGCCAAACAGCCCCAAACCTGCCCTGTCACTAATGGCTGATCCCAGGATTATGTGGCCAGCTAATTTAGCCCTTTCTGTGGGGTCTTCAATTTGCAGAACTCTACACCGCAGAGGAAGGATTTTCATCACACATACAAAAACACTTTGGGCCCTGCAGTTTATCTTGATCTTACTTTCAATGCAAACGGAAACTAAGTACTTTTTGTGTTTGGCACACACTGTAAACCTGATTAAGTTGGCAAAACTCAAATAAATTTGAGGTGATCGTGTACACACTTTTTTAAGTAAAAACTTAATTCAAAGTTTAAGTAAGCATGATAATTGTGGGACTTGAGCGGTTGAGTATTAATGCTTTTTCCTCTGACCCATACAGACACAGAGAAGTCCCATCAGAACCACACAGATGAGTCGAACCCAGAGGACGGCTCTCTAAAGAAAAAACAGCGCCGGCAAAGGACGCACTTTACCAGCCAGCAGCTCCAGGAACTCGAAGCTACCTTTCAGAGAAACCGTTATCCTGACATGAGCACACGAGAGGAGATCGCTGTGTGGACCAACCTCACAGAAGCAAGAGTACGGGTACGTGTCCCGGCCAAACTAAACCACTGCATACGGCACTGTGGGGTTCAAAAACAATTGTCGATGTAATAATCAAAATTACTGTGAGTGGACAAGCTGACTGACAAAGATAGAAGTTCACTTAGAAAAAAAGTTATATCAGGTGCTTCATATAACTTTTAGAGGTTTCCATCATGGGATCATTATTCATTCATTTTGTTTTAATAGATTTTTCATTTCATTTTACATGAGTTAGGGTTAGGATCAGCTCGTAAACATTTTATCAGTAGAAAAATTGAAATAACTTGCATGTGCTCCTCACATTGCGGTCAAAAATGAAGAATAAAAAAAAATATTGAATGTACTATATTTTAGTTTTAAAAGGTTTTTATTTAATATTTTGTATTTCTAGGTTATATTATGGTACTAAATTATATGTACGCAGTAGTTTATAACCTGTAGTGTTAACCACTTTTTTCAAGCATAGACCTGAAAATCTATTTTTAAAGAAGACACTTGGTAGATTAGATGTGGAGTAGATGAAGTTATAGGAATGTTATTGTTATGAAAGTTTTGGTTACACTTTATTTTACTGTGTCATTGTTACAGGGTAATTATATATTTAAGTACTGAGTAATATTAATTAACTACATGTATAGGGTTAGTTGAATGTAATTATGCATAATTTACTGTTATTACTATGGCAAGTACATGTATAATATGTAACAGGACACTGTAAAATAAAGTTTTTATAGTTTTTAAAAATGCACAAAATACTATATAATATAAAATAAAATGTATTTTATGGTACTAAATTATATTATTATTGTTATATATTATTAATTATAAAAAATATATATTTATTATATTATAAATTATATTATAATATAAATTATACTGGTTAACCTTAACCACATTTTTTGAGCATAGACCTGAAAATAAAATTAAACGGTCATCAATTTTAAGTTTGGTCTCTTTTTAAAGAAGATACATGGCAGATTATTGCTGAAGTGAAAAAAAAGAACTTACAAATATTTTCAATTGTTATGTGACATATATATATTTTCCAAAACATGTTCTACTCTAAAACTGCGAGAAAATCACAGCGAGTTGTGTTCCAAATTTTAGGTTGATATCTCAAAAAATGAGCTTTCAGTAAGATGTTGTACGCAGTACCAAACGTTTCCACTAGATTAAATTAGTTTCCCATTTATTTCCAAGTGGAGTAAAAGTGTGACTATTTTTCTCAGGACCATGTCAACTTTTTTTCTGTGTGTTCAAGTGCCAAAACTGCCATATTTCGTACCATTCAGATGAAGTAAAAAATTCTTTAAAAAAAAAAAGTAAAAAAATTCAGGTCAAAAATGACTGAAGGGCATCAGATGGTTAAGACAAACTTTTTTGGCATCAAGGGCTCTTTAAAAAATTTAGCCAGGAACCCCGGGGTTCTATATTATATTATATTGTTTGCTATTCTGTCACTATGGTGCATACTGTGCGTAATGAAAGGGTGTCCTTTTGAACCACGGGACATAAATGAAAGGCCTGGGTTATTCCAGTATTTTCAGGATTACTTAAACACAAGACGTCGGCTTTGGTGTTGGCTGTGGCATTTTTTTCTATTACCATGAAAACTGCAATATTGAGATCTGTGATGTAACAGGAACAATAGTTTGCTTAGAAGAACCTAGAAAAGGTTTGTGACCTTCGGTCCCAACAAAAAAGCAGAAGTTTAATCGGTGAAGCACACAAAGAGAGCAGGTGGGCTCCCATTCTGATGGATGACAATACAATCGCTACCTCCTTGTCTGGCGCACTTCTAATGGATCAAATTCATGTTGGCCAGAGGAAAGGTCACATAGCACACAGTCTTGGTTGTTATTTTGAAAGAACAACAGAGGTAGAGATACTCCTTTCCTAATGTCTATCAGTGGCCTCCTGAACCGTGCATGAATGTCAGTAATCCCAGCTGGAACCTTATGCCGCATATCCCGCATGCTTCTGCTGTCATATTGATTTACGCAATTGATAGAGTATGTTCTCCTAATAAACACACAAACCCTAAATCATGGCCCTGACCTAATGCCAGCTTGACCCAGGATACTTAAAAAAACAAAAAAAACTAAACACAATGGACCACACATGACTGTGAAGGATTCTTCTCCATTTGACGCTGTCACTGCTGGTTTTGAAACTGAAATTGAATTGAAATACACTTTATTATCCCCAAGGATAAATTTGACAATGAAATGTGGTGCATTTACATTGACAATACATTGGATCCATAAACAATAAATGCAACAATACATAATCATGAAAACACTGCGCATTTCTTTACACACATTTGGATTTTAAAGTGAACAGAAGATGAGGGTGAAAAGCACATTAAGCCAGTATATATGAAATAAAAAAGGGGGAGTACCATATAGATATATGGACTTAATAGTGCTGGGCAATTGATTAATCATGTCCAACAAAATAAAAGTTTGTGTTTACACAATATATGTGTGTGTACAGTGTCTAATTATTATGTATATATAAATACACTCCACTTCATTTATATATTTAAGAAATATTTGCATATATACTGTATATTCATATTTTATATATGTAAATATAACATATTTTTCTTAAATATATACATGCATGTGTCTGTATTTATATATACATAGTAATTAGACACATTATTACCAAGCGGCAACCGCAGTTTCTCTTGAAGTCAATATGGAAGTGACTTAAACGGCCAGCTCGTCCCTACTTTACGCTTCAAAACTGCTCTTCAAAATCCTATGGGTGACGTCACGGACACTACGTACATATTTTTTAACAGTCTATAATTATTAAACACATATAGTATGTAAAAACATGTAAATACTTTTATTTTGGATGCGATTAATCAATTGCCCAGCACTAATATATATATAGTGCTCCCTCTTTTTAATTTCATATATATTTGATGAGTCAAACTATATTTTTGTTTGATATGGTTTTTATTTAATATTTTGTATTCTTAGGGGATTTTATGGTACTAAATTATATTTATACAGTAGTTATAATCCATTTATTACCTGTTAACCAACCTGAAACCTGAACCTGAAAATTTCTAACTTAATTAATCTTGAATTCTTTGGGGCACAGACTTAAGTTTAGACTCTTAAAAGGTTTGTCTCTTTAAAGAAGATACTTGGCAGATTATTAAAAAAAGCAAACTTAAAAATATTTTACATTTTTATATTAAATATATCTTTTCCAAAACATGTTTTACTCTAAAACTGCAAGAACATCTAAATAAGTTGTGTTCCAAATGTTAGGTTGATATCTCAAAAAATGAGTAAGATTTTGTTTGGGTGCAGTACCAAACGTTTCCACTAGATGAAATTAGTTTCCCATTTATTTCCAGTAAAAGTGTGACTATTTTTCTCAGGACCATTTAACCTTTTCGAATCATGTCCATGATTTTTGTTTTTGTGTTCACATAGCATGTGCCAAAACTATTACCGTTTCGTACCATTTGTGCCGTTTTATGCCTGTATGCCAAAAATATAGAGAATGCACACCGATCATTGAACTATATTTGACATTCAGTTATTTTGGAAGGCTTTAAACACCATTGCCAAAGTGTCAGTGGAACATTCACAGAGAAGGGTATTCCCTCTCTCCCAATATAAACTGGTATCATTTACAGTATGCTGGATAAAAGATGTCCTTAAATATTAAAAATAAATAAATCCGGCAATGTACGATCACTATGTGGGATTATTTCTGAAATATGTGGAGACAATCCTTCTCAGAAGTGATAAAGTATTAATACCCATGATTGTTTGTATTTATCATATTTCCTTTAGTTACGAACTTCAAAAATGTTACAGAGTTATGAGGAAGGCGGTTGTTACTTTTAAAAGCAATCATTTACATATTGTATATAAAAGACGTTATTTACATTCCTGAAACCTAATATTTAAAAGGAGCTCTTGATTTCTCATTATCCTAGCTAGTTTTTCTTTACTAATTACAGCCGGTGAATGCTTTCACGGGGAAAAAATCGACAAGAAAACCGCTTTATAATTTCTCAGAGAGCTAAATGAAATATATTCATTTAAATTTTCACATTAAAACTTTAATCCACCCAATATCCCCTAAAAATAGGATATAAAATTGACTAAATGTGAGGGAAGCTCTTTAATGACATTTCTCACTGGGGAAGCTCATAATAAGAGAATAAATTAGTTTAATAAATGAAGCACTTAAATTCTGCCTGGCGGAACTTTTTATTGTTTAAAGCTCATGAGGAGTGTTTAAAAAAATGGGAATATTAAAGTTCTGTTGAGCTGGTGGAGTGATAAAGAATATGGTAACATTTTTGGGTTACACTTTATTTGGTTACTTTATTTATATAGTTATTACTACATTAGCAACATGTAACAAGGACACCGTAAAACAAAGTGTTACCCATTTTTGTTTTGCCCTGAATTACATTGCAAAATGATGCTGATAACTCTTTTCCCGTTGTCTTTTAAACAGGTGTGGTTTAAAAACCGCCGCGCCAAATGGAGGAAGCGAGAAAGGAACCAGCAAGCGGAGCTGTGCAAGAACGGCTTCGGCGCCCAGTTCAACGGACTCATGCAGCCGTACGACGACATGTACTCGGGCTATTCGTACAACAACTGGGCAACTAAGAGCCTGGCCAGCAGCCCCTTATCAGCCAAAAGCTTTCCTTTCTTTAACTCCATGAATGTAAGCCCGCTGTCCTCCCAGCCAATGTTCTCCCCGCCCAGCTCCATCCCTTCCATGAACATGGCCTCCTCTATGGTGCCCTCGGTGGCAGGGGTGCCGGGCTCCGGCCTCAATAACCTGGGAAACCTGAACAACCTGAACAGCCCCACCCTCAATTCTGCGGCGGTGTCAGCAGCCGCCTGCCCTTATGCCACCACGGCCAGCCCGTACATGTACAGAGACACCTGTAACTCCAGTCTGGCCAGCCTCCGGCTCAAGGCCAAACAGCACGCCAACTTCGCTTACCCGACCGTGCAGAACCCTGTGTCCAACTTAAGCCCCTGCCAGTATGCTGTGGACCGGCCGGTATGAAGTCCCCGCATCTAGTGCTGGAAAAAACCCAGACCCGAACTTCAAGCTCTTGTCTAGCCAACCCCACATCTGACTCCAAGGCATTATCACCCCGCAATGAACTTGTTATGGCTGCTGAAAGGACAGAATAGGAATAAGCTTCAAGAGGAAAGGAGCCTCACAATGGACCAGGCCTCAAAGAACTCATGCAAAAACATGTCGAGACTTTGTTGCTGAACCGACCAACTGTTTAAAAGCTTTTGTCCACTGCATGATTAGAGACAAAAGAGGACCTAAACACTTCCACTGCACTCACGGGAAGACCTTGCAAAGCGAAAAGAATACCTGCTCTCACCATTGGTACAGGGCGAGACGGTGTACATAACGGACTCTGTATTGTATGTGATAAACATATCTTGGAAATGTAGTATTTTACTGATGAGAGGAGCATGTTCCTCACGAGCGGAATGACCTCCTCGTGGAATTTTAATCTTTGTTGTGAATTCCATTCACCTAAGGTCAGAGGTCAAAGGTTGATGGCGAGACGAAACCTAGCAGTGAGTAGTTTCAGATGAAAAGAAAAACAAGTACAGAAGAAGAAAATTAGGACTTTTTTTTAAAGAGTTAACTAAAAAGCCATTGAGTAAATAGATTTGTGTGGTGTTCTAAAAAAGGGAGTCTATGACTGTAATATAATGTATGTAAGAGTGCAGTTGTTATAAAACAAGCTTTTTCTGGTGTAGCCTGCTTTGTCTCATTAAAAATAAAATAAATGATTATTTGTTTTTATGAAGAACCCATGCTTTGAAAGAAAGTACCTCTCGCTCTCTGAACGATTCGCTCGTGACATTGGCCTTGGGGGGGGGAAACACAAAGTCCTTGTGACGCCATAGCAACGCAACCTCAGATCCATGGCAACATTATACAACAGCAGTGACAGCGCGGGAGATCGGGAGGCAGAGAGATATAGATGTTCTTACTGGCCTGTCACTGATCTGTTTGACCTACAGTCTTGGAGGGGCTTCCATCAAGCGCCACTCACTATCCTGTAACGGGGGGAATTCTTGGTTCAGTGCCTTGTACTTCCGAGGGAATACTGCCAAGATTACGTAAGTGTATGAGAGGAATCCCTCCAGAGAGTCGCAATGGGGTATATTGCTCAGGTTTACAGCTCTAGCAACATTATATCTCCCATTCTACATATAAAGAAACATTTACCCAAGATAAACAATATATATATATATACACACACACACACAATGATGAACAAATATTGTAAGGGAAATACATGTGCTGCAAACATATACATGCATCATATGAAATACAGGTTAACATTTTTCTTTGACAAAATTATATTACACTAAATTAGATCGCATTTGACATAATGAGATAATGGTTTTTATACTGTACAAACATATCCATTTTCAAAAAACATCATTCTGTATGATTTATAAGCTGTGGACCAAAACATTTAAATGATTCCTGGTATTGCCATCCTTGTCATTTTGTCCCCGCAACGTAGTGAATACCTGAACCACACACACACACACACACACACACACACACACACACACACACACACACACACACACACACACACACACACACACACACACACACACACACACACACACACACACACACACACACACACACACACACACACACACACACACACACACTCTTGTACATCTATCTTTGTGAGGACATTCATTGGCACAATGCAATCTCTAGCTCCTTACCCTAACCCTAACCCTAACCCTAACCCTTACCCTAACCCTAACCCTACCCTTAACCTATAACCTTATCCCTAAAACCAAGTCTTGACCCTCAAACAGGCCTATAAAAGGGCCTCAGAAAGCGAGGACCGACCAAAATGTCCTCACTTTACTCTCTTTGTCCTCACTCCGATGGTCTAAAACTCAAACCGGTCCTCACAAAGATAGTTGTACAAGTACACACACACAGACACACACACACACACACACACACACACACACACACACACACACACACACACACACACACACACACACACACACACTGGGTTTCCATGTTTATGGGGACTTTCCATGATTTTTATACTGTAAAATACCCAAACCTACCCATTACATAAAACTTTCTGCATTTTTACACTTTCAAAGAACATCATATACTATGCCGTTTCCCTCATGGGGACCAAAAAGTGTTCCCACAAGGTCAAAGATTTCTGGTATTGCAACATAGGGTTAACCCTAGGACTACACACACACACACACACACACAAACACACACACACACACACACACACACACACACACGTCTGGTCGCCATCTTTGTGGGGACTCTCCATAGACATAATGGTTTTTATATTGTAAAAACATATTCTCTCCCCTTACTATAATTCTACCCCTAAACCTACACATCACAGAAAACGTTCTGCATTTTTACATTAAAAAAAAACATCACTTTTTTTATTTATTAGCTGTTTTCCTCATGGGGTCCAAAAAGGATTTTGGATATTGCCATCTAATGTAGGGTTTAGGGACACACACACACACACACGTTAAAAGGTACATGAAGAATATAACATAGGGACAACAACTTTTCTTTGACAGATAGTTATTCTTGTCTACTGCCAGATAGAATTACCTTCTTTCTTTCTTTCTTTTTTTATACCATGCATAATGTACAGTGCAAGTAAAACCAGTTTGGATACATGCAAATATGATGCTTAGTGTAAAAAAACATACAATGTAGTGAAATTAAACAATAGTGAGAGAATTACATATAATTACAGCTTTCTGGCATGGCGGATCAGCATTTCAAACAGGATTTGGGTGAGGCATCCTTTTAAAATGAATTGTCTCACAAAGTAAAAGCAGTGGAGTCTGTCCATTTGAGGTAATGGTGTGAGCTCACACTGATGATCCACGCTGAGCACTCCAAATCAATATCTCACTGGAGGGTAAATATCCTCTGGTCCCTTATGTTTACCTCTCAAAACTGATATGAACTGAAAATAAAACACATTTACAATGGACTTGACCTGCAATAATCTTAAAATCCCATATACTATCGAAATTTGAGAATCCAATGCAACTTCAAATGTAAGCAGCCTAGTACAATCAGGCCTGTTTCCAAAATCAGAAATTAGTGAGGGTGCTCTATAAAATACGGCTCCACCATGACAAGAATAGGAATGTACAGTGAGACATTTAAGATTATTTACAATAAAGTTGTTACTTTTACAAATAGCCTAATTAGAAAAGAATTTCAAAATATTGATATGAAAATACAAATGTTTTATATGAATCTGAATTTACATTGTTTAAAGCGTATCTATGTTGACGTATTTTTGGTAAAAACAAAAATGAAACTAAATTAAACACTCCTGATTGGCCATTGCGTTCAAGAGATCAATGTCTGTGATTGGCTACATTGCACTATAAAAAAAATTTTCAACTTAAAAAAAGTAAGTGTTCGTACTGCCTTAAAATTTTAAGTTTAGTCAACTGAAATATTTAAGGTGTCACTTAAACTTCACATTTCAAGTTGACTAAACTTAAAATGTTATGGCAGCACGAACTCTTACTTTTTTTAATTTGAATAAACAACACGTTGAAAATAGAAACATTTGACGTTCTCTAGTCTAGGGCGCTATCTTACACCCGGCGCAATGCGACGCCAGGCCCGATGCAAGTGTTTTTTGCTAGTTTCAGCCTGACGCAGTTATCATTTTCACGTCCAGCGCCACGATGTTTAAATAGCAAATGCACTCGCGCCCATCTGTTCGCCCATGGGCGTGCTGGTCTGAAAACGAGGTGTGTTCAGGCGCATTGTTGGCGTGTTGCTATTTTGAGGCAACTGAAAACGACTGCACCGTTGACCAACAAAAACCTGGTCTAAAGTCAATAGCACATTAGTATTATGCGCCTAAAGTCTTTTCGCTCGCAAATTCCGCCATGTAAATAGCGAATCATGGTTCAAGCGGAACTGGCTTTTAAAGGGAAAGGGAGATGAGACTCTGATTGGTTTATTGCATGTTACGCCCAAAACACACCCATGACTCATTAAGAGACTACGTACAACCCTTTTGAACCATGCAAATGGTGCGCCAACCGTCATTAAACTAGCGAAAGTGGATTCGGACACGTCCTAAGTGCACCTGCGCCATGCGCTCAGATAGTTAAAATAGGGCCCAAATACGCAATGGAGCATACTCCAAATTCTATCTCGTCAATATGATATTATTACAGTCTCAACTGAGGGTGCTCTTGCGTACGTTTGAGGGTGATTAGAGCTAGAGCACAGTTGAGCAGGACCTGAGTTTAAAAATGGTTTTTATTTAATGAATTGGTTTGGTTTTAGCATTTTAAATCAGCGTCAATAAAGTAAATGCGCATGTGGCATGATGGAAATTAAGGAAGACATTTATTTATCTCAGTCAGGAAGCCCTATAGACTCCATCTTAAACCATTTTTCAACCAAACACTGCCCTTAAACAATGACTCAAAGAGTGTTGAAGCATGAGGCCTGCATTCAAGCATGACACCATGCAAAAGAGCAGAGACGGCTCAATTACCTTGAAGTGAGACAAAAGACAACAACCACACATTTGGATACTTTCAGATACATTCGGGTAGCCATTGTTATTATATCACGTATTTGTCTGTTAAGACAAATTTTTCACAGTTGAAATGAAATGATTACGTAACAGATCATACTTCAGTTTAACTTTCATTTCAATATTAAGTTCTGACATTATGTCATTTTCATAAAAGTAGATGAAGGTAAATAAATGAAGCTTGTGAAAAATAGAGTTTACAAACACAACTGTTGTCCATCATAAAATCAAATACTTTTAACTGAACCACCGTTAAAACTTGTAACACAAAGGCTGATACTTTTGAAATAATG
Organism: Romanogobio albipinnatus; assembly: GCA_023566225.1. Classification (NCBI taxonomy): domain Eukaryota; kingdom Metazoa; phylum Chordata; class Actinopteri; order Cypriniformes; family Gobionidae; genus Romanogobio; species Romanogobio albipinnatus. The sequence goes on from CM042258.1 coordinate 10,874,936, forward strand.
AAAAGCTTATTATTAACACTTACATAAAGACAGTCAGGAAGGTATGGCACTTTATATCAAGAACTGCTGCCCCAATTGGATAATTGCATATATTGTTGGAGGTTTAATTAGGTTCTGATCATTTTTTCAGTACGTGGTACAGTGAATTCGTGTCACGGGGCACTAAGACGAAATTAAAACTGAAAATTGGATAAACGTAATTGAAGCCTGAACAGGTTGCCTTTGTTATAATAATTAGTATTGAAAATAAAAACAGACAGACAGATAGATAGATAGACTGAAGAAATGTCATGTCTTTTTATACTATGTTCCAAATGAGGATTAAAGAAATTAAAGTCTGCCTGGCTCACTCTCCAGACTTATTAACAAGACAAATTGATCAAAGACAGATGGAGCCTCACTTGTCTCAATAATACTTGTTTCATGACCTGTTTGCACGACTTGGCAAATGATAAATGTATTTAATGAACGTTTGAAATCTGCCTGTAATTGAGAAAGCTCATCAATAAAATTCTAGAGAGTTAACAAGACTCTCTTCTACTCAATGGAATCTTTCTAAAATGATCTGGTGTATCCTATGATATCTTTGCATTTCTTAAAATGCTAAATTAAACTATTAAGTATTATCATTTGGAACAGAAATTCTTATGCATTCACGCTTAAAGGGAAACCTTTGTGGAAAAAAATAAGTGTGCTTAATTGTACTGAATGTACTGTACATCACATCTTGAAAGTATATTTTTAAAAACATATACTTGCAGATAATATAATTTTGATTATATTAACGTTATATTAAAGCTGCAGTCTGTACATTTTTGGGCTTTAGCGGTTAATAAACAAAACATTGCAGCCGGAGCTACTTCTCTCTGTTTATGTCTATGGCGAGTCACGCAGGGACTGTGCTCCTCCGCAGCGTTTCATACCAGACCAGTCTGAAATAGTCCCAATATAAACACTTATTATAAGTGTACAGTAATGATTCAGGGTAAGACAAAAACACGGTTTGGAAAATGTCATGTTGTACAGTCTCATTTCATAATTTTTTAAAATCATGAACACAAAAACAATTACAGACATAGATTACACTAAAGAGTACACTTCCATGACTATGTTTCGCACATTTAAAAAATCACTTTATAGGTTTTACAGTAAAGTACATGTTAAATCATTAAGTTTTAATAATCTTTTGCGCTTATTTTCACGTGTTGACTAACATACTAATGCACATGTAAAGTACTTGAACATCATTTTAACCGTACTGTGTTATTTGATATTACTTTTAAAGTTAATATATTTTAAATGTACTTGCAACTTGATCATTATGCGTGTTTAAATACATAAAATGAGAATAAAGTATATTTTAATTCACCATAAATTCTTGTCAGTACATTCGACAGTGCACTTCAAGGAAAATATATGCTGTGAAATTACTGTAAAAATCAATTATATGATCGATAAGCTATGACAACATTTGTCTTTACATTGCTTTAAATTTATTTGTATTTTTTTATACGTTATACAAGAACAACTCATTTTTTAAAGTCAGTTTAATGCAATTTAAATTGAAATGACTTAAACATCCAAGTTGATTGTACAGCAATTTTTTTACGGGCCAAAAAAAAAAAATCACTCCAAAGGTCTAAAGATAATTACATTGAGTATAAATTTAATCAATAATACATTTTAATTGAATTACAACTAACATGCAATTCATAGGATATATAAAAAGTAAGTTACCTGGTTGCCTTAAAATTTTGAGTTAATTTGAGTTTTTCTTGAGTTTCATTTTTGAGAATCGACATCACCCTTTATTCAAATATTATTAAAAGATTTTGTGTTTTATTTGTGATAATGCAGTGAAACATGGCAAATTGTGCTTTTTCATGATTTATCAAATTTGTTTTATTTATGTGGTTCAGATATTTTTAGTTTCTATTTATTAAACCAATTTCCTTCATTGTATTAACTCAAATTTCCATGAACGCAGGTTATTTACTTTTTTAAGTTAAACCAACAAAAAAAAGTACAGTGCAGAAGTAAGTCATACCGGTTTGAAACGACATGAGTAGATGATGACAGAATTTGCGTTTCTTTTTGTGTGAAAAAAGAACCCTCTTTAACCCTTACACAATTCTCTTTTACCACTGTCTCATAAATGCTGATGCTCAAACCCTACATGGAGCCTGATCTGCTTCCAGCCCAAATTCTTTGAGTCTAAAGCACTTCCAAAATATTTTATCCCAAGAAACGACGGTGTTAGCAGGTGCTAATCTGCCATTACATGATTAGTCGCAATTGCTTTTTGTATCCTATCAGGCACAGCTTAGAAAATGGATACAAAAGAAATAGTTTGAGCAACCCCACGCACCGATGCCTGAGGCAGGTGTAAATTCACAGACCACACAACGTCTCACACCCAGGGAGGATACGAGCCAAGAGCTGTTCCCTCACAATTACTAGCAGTTTCACTCTCCCTCCTGTCCCATCTGAATAGGGATCATTACTGATGTTTCCATGACGACAACAAAAAACACCTAATAATTTAGCAAAACTCAAGCATGCAACAAAAGAGCTAAAAGGTTCAGCATTCAACATCTTGTGTGGATTACATAAACACATGTGGATTACACAAGCATCATTACAGCATAATTACTGATCGAATCACTCCTCTAGATAAGAAAACCTTTCTGCCCTCAAGACCGTGTCTGTGCTGTAGTCCAAACCCCCGCCTGTAATACATTAGCAGGATTAAAATTCCAGAGGTAAATCCTGAAGAAGCTGCTAGTTATCTTGCACTGTTCCCTTTAGCATAAGAGCCCCCCTGTGAAAAAGAAGTGTGCTTAATTGCGCTGAATGTGTGCTTGTAGTGTACTTCAAATCTTTAAAGTATATGGTCCAAAAACAGTACTTGCAGATGATATATTAATCAAATAAAAGGCCACTTAAGTGTACTTCAGGGAGTACACTTTCATAACTAGGATTCTTAACACATTTCAAGGGATAGTTCACCTAAAAATGAAAATTCTGTCATTATTTTCTCACCCTCGTGTATGAAGAATGTCGGCAACCAACATTGACTTTCATAGTATTTTCTTCCCTACTATAGAAGTCAATGGGACTCATCAACTGTTTGGTTACCGACATTCTTCAAAATATCTTCTTTTGTGTTCAGCAGAACAAAGAAATTCATACAGGTATGGAACAACTTGAAGGTGAGTAAATAATGACAGAATTTTCATTTGTGGGCGAACGATTAATCCCTTTAAGTGGACTTTGTAATAATGTCAAAATAAAGTGCATTTTAAATCATTATGTATAATAATCTTTTGTCGTTTTTTTAAGAAGTACACTGTATTTTCATGTGTCGAAGTACACGGTATTTTCATGTGTTAGAATGTAATTTTAACTGCAGTGTTTCATTTGATATTATATTTAAAGTTAATATATTTTCAATGCACTAAATTGCAACTCATTGTTTTGTATGATTACAAATATATTTAAATACATAATTGTCTATAGAAATGACATTAAAATATATTTTACATTTACAATAATTGTTTGTCAGTACATTCAGCAGCTTAACTATATATATTTTTAAAAACAATAGTTAGTCCTACTTAAGTGGGTCAAAGCCTTCTAAAGTTGAGCTAATTTCTTTTAATATAAATTTTAAATATAATACATTTTAATTTATTTACAATTATCTATCTATCTATCTATCTATCTATCTATCTATCTATCTATCTATCTATCTATCTATCTATCTATCTATCTATCTATCTATCTATCTATCTATCTATCTATCTATCTATCTATCTATCTATCTATCTATCTATCTATCTATCTATCTATCTATCTATCTATCTATCTATCTATCGTGTGTGTGTGTGTGTGTGTGTGTGTGTGTGTGTGTGTGTGTGTGTGTGTGTGTGTGTGTGTGTGTGTGTGTGTGTGTGTGTGTGTGTGTGTGTGTGTGTGTGTGGCCAAAATGTCCCCAAAAGGTTGGCAATATCCGAAATCCTTGTCCCTGTGGGGACATTTTTTGGTCCCAATGAGGAAAACAGTTTACACTCTAAAAAATGCTGGTTAAAAATAACCCAAGTTGGGTTGAAAATGGACTAACCCAGCAATTGGGTTGTTTTAACCCAGCAATTGTGTATAAATCATAGTGATGTTTGTTTGTTTTTATTTAAAAATGCAAAACGTTTTCTGTGATGGGTTTATGGATTTATGGGAATGGAAAAAAGACTTTACAGTATTAAAATAATTATAATCTATGGAATGTCCCCATACAACATGAAAACACAACGTGTGTGTGTGTGTGTGTGTTTGTTTGAGTGTGTGTGTGTGTGCATATAGGCTATATGCATACATACATACATACAGATTGAGTCTAATAGGACAAAGCAAATATGAGTGACGGCCTAAATGCTGGGATATTGACATTTCCCAAACCAGTAAAATATGCCAACATCAAGACCTATTGTGGCTATACATCCGGTAAACTGCAGTCTCTTCGGGGTTGTTGGCCTCACCCATTTGGCTTACAATACACCAGACACCTTTCATAAATCAGTACTTGCACAGGCATCTCACAAAGACAAGAATACCTTGAGGGCATTTTCAAATAGGATTATCTTGGGCTTGAGAACCAATTACTAGAAAGCCATTTAGGCATCTCATCTAGTAGAAATTACAGCCTACGCCTCAATTGTTTTACTTTTGTTTTATATCACAGTTTGCTAATAATTAGTTATATATGCGTGTAAACCTTCATTATGGTATTCTTACAATAACAAAGACACAATAATTAAGCCATCCATCTTTATCCATTTGGCCTACATGATTTAAGCCTACTGACGTCTAATAAGAATGAGTCCCATGTGCAAGAATTACAAGGTTGAGTGATCAACCATAATTTGTTTATGAGTCACATTTGTTTGAATTCTGTTGTTGTGTATGTGTTTTGTTATTAGCTTATTAATTATTTTAAAAAATATGTAGGAAGTCCAGAGAGATAGAAAGAGAGCATGTGTGCCTAATGCACTCTGCTGCCATCTACCGGTGATGAGAGTCAACTACAGCAACCAGAACTCATCAAGATCTTTACTTCCTCCAGCTCAAAGAGTAAAGCTTTCCAAATAGCGAGCAGCTGCACGATTGTAATACTGCAATTATAGGAATTATCATGCAGTTTGTCATTATTTTGGAAATAATGCTCTTCAACAAACAATGCATTGCAGGGTCATTCTTACTCTGCAGTATACATTTTCACATACTCATTTACTGTTAAAAAGTTTGCTTTTGGTAATTTTTTTTTATGTTTTTGAAAGAAGTCTCTTCTGCTCACCAAGGCTGTATTTATTTGATTAAAAAATATAGTAAAAACAGTAATATTGTGAAATATTTAGTGCTGGGCAATCGATTAATCATGCATCCGATTAATCAATCATTAATCGCATCCAAAATAAAAGTTTGTGTTTACATAATATGTGTGTGTGTACTGTGTATAATTATTATATATACATAAATACAATCCCCTTCATGTATATATTTAAGAAAGATTTGCATGTACTGTATATACTGTGTGTGTGTATATATATATATATTTATATAATTTATCTTATATATAAATATACAGTGAGGCAAAAAAGTATAGTTTAGTCAGCCTCCAATTGTGCAAGTTCTCCCACTTAAAAAGATGAGAGAGGCCTGTAATTTTCATCATAGGTACACTTCAACTATGAGAGACAGAATGAGGAAAAAAAATCCAGGAAAATCACATTGTCTGATTTTAAAATAATTTATTTGCTAATTATGGTGGAAAATAAGTATTTGGTCAATAACAAAAGTTCATCTCAATACTTTGTTATATACCCTTTGTTGGCAATGACAGAGGTCAAACGTTTTCTGTAAGTCACCACAAGGTTTTTACACCCTGTTGCTGGTAGTTTGGCCCATGCAGATCTCCTCTAGAGCAGTGATGTTTTGGGGCTGTCGCTGGGCAACACAAATTTTCAACTCCCTCCAAAGATTTTCTATGGGGTTGAGATCTGGAGAATGGCTAGGCCACTCCAGGAACTTGAAATGCTTCTTACGAAGCCACTCCTTCGTTGCCCGGGCGGTGTGTTTGGGATCATTGTCATGCTGAAAGACCCAGCCACGTTTCATCTTCAATGCCATTGCTGGTGGAAGGAGGTTTTTACTCAAAATCTCACAATACATGGCCCCATTCATTCTTTCCTTTACACGGATCAGTCGTCCTGGTCCCTTTGCAGAAAAACAGCCCCAAAGCATGATGTTTCCACCCCATTGCTTCACAGTAGGTATGGTGCTCTTTGGATGCAACTCAGCATTCTTTCTTCTCCAAACATGACAAGTTGAGTTTTGACCAAAAAGTTCTATTTTGGTTTCATCTGACCATATGACATTCTCCCAATCCTCTTCTGGATCATCCAAATGCTCTCTAGCAAACTTCAGACGGGCCCGGACATGTACTGGCTTAAGCAAGGGGACACGTCTGGCACTGCAGGATTTGAGTCCCTGGCGGCATAGTGTGTTACTGATGGTAGCCTTTGTTACTTTGGTTCCAGCTCTCTGCAGGTCATTCACTAGGTCCCCCCGTGTGGTTCTGGGATTTTTTTTCACACATTCTTGCAATCATTTTGACCCCACGGGGTGAGATCTTGCGTGGAGCCCCAGATCGAGGGAGATTATCAGTGGTCTTGTATGCCTTCCATTTTCTAATAATTGCTCCCACAGTTGATTTCTTCACACCAAGCGGCTTACCTATTGCAGATTCAGTCTTCCCAGCCTGGTGCAGGTCTACAATTTTGTTTCTGGTGTCCTTTGACAGCTCTTTAGTCTTGGCCATAGTGGAGTTTGGAGTCTGACTGTTTGAGGTTGTGGACAGGTGTCTTTTATACTGATAACAAGTTCAAACAGGTGCCATTAATACAGGTTATGAGTGGAGGACAGAGGAGCCTCTTAAAGAAGAAGTTAAAGTTAGTCTGTTAAAGTCTGTGAGAGTCAGAAATCTTGCTTTTTTGTAGGTGACCAAATACTTATTTTCCACCATAATTTGCAAATAAATTCTTTAAAAATCAGACAATGTGATTTTCTGGATTTCTCATTCTGTCTCTCATAGTTGAAGTGTACCTATGAAATTACAGGCCTCTCTCATCTTTTTAAGTGGGAGAACTTGCACAATTGGTGGCTGACTAAATACTTTTTTGCCCCACTGTAAATATTTTATATATAAATATAAATTTTTTTTCTTAAATATATACATGTGTGTGTGCTTATATACATAATAATTATAGACAGTACACACACATATTATGTAAACACAAACTTTTATTTTGGATGCGATTAATCGTGATTAATCGATTGCCAAGCATTAGAAATATTATTACAATTTAAAATAACTCTTATGTAATTTAACTATAGTGTGTTATTCAATATTACATTTAAAGTTACACTAGAAATTACATTAAAGTTCAATATAAATGCATGTCGGTGCATTTGCAATTCAACCATATTTCAAAGACAAGAGAAGTAATTATGAAATAACATAAAAAGATTTGACCTACTTAAGTGGGTCAAAAAGCATTCTAAAGTTCAGTTTAAATATAAAATTGTATTATTCTCATTTAATTGTAAATAACATGTAATTAAACCCGCACTTAAGTATACTTGTGTAATGAGTACTTAAATAGTGAGAAAATGAGTGTGCTTAAATATACTTCTTTAGTATTTTATATATAAAGTGTGTGTGTGTATGCGGGTGTGTGTGTGTGTGTGTGTGTGTGTGTGTGTGTGTGTGTGTGTGTGTGTGTGTGTGTGTGTGTGTGTGTGTGTGTGTGTGTGTGTGGTGTGTGGTGTGTGTGTGTGGCCTGGTAAATCCTGTTATAGGGACAAAATGTCCCCACAAGGTTGAGAATATCCAAAATTCTTGTCCGACATTTTTTTCCATGAGAAATAAATGAGCTTATAAATCATACTAAGTGATGTTTTTTGAAAATGCAGAAAGTTTTCTGTGATGGGTAGGTTTAGGGGATGTATATATAGCTCTGGAAAACATTAAGAGACCTCTTAATATTGAGAAATTAATGTTAAGTGGTCTCTTAATTTTTTCTAGAGCTATATATATATATATATATATATATATATATATATATATATATATATATATATATATATATATATATATATATATATATATATATATATATATATATATATATATATATACAGTGAGGAAAATAAGTATTTGAACACCCTGCTATTTTGCAAGTTCTCCCACTTAGAAATCATGGAGGGGTCTGAAATTGTCATCGTAGGTGCATGTCCACTGTGAGAGACATAATCTAAAAAAAAAATCCAGAAATCACAATGTATGATTTTTTAACTATTTATTTGTATGATACAGCTGCAAATAAGTATTTGAACACCTGAGAAAATCAATGTTAATATTTGGTACAGTAGCCTTTGTTTGCAATTACAGAGGTCAAACGTTTCCTGTAGTTTTTCATCAGGTTTGCACACACTGCAGGAGGGATTTTGGCCCACTCCTCCACACAGATGTTCTCTAGATCAGTCAGGTTTCTGGCCTGTCGCTGAGAAACACGGAGTTTGAGCTCCCTCCAAAGATTCTCTATTGGGTTTAGGTCTGGAGACTGGCTAGGCCACGCCAGAACCTTGATATGCTTCTTACAGAGCCACTCCTTGGTTATCCTAGCTGTGTGCTTCGGGTCATTGTCATGTTGGAAGACCCAGCCTCGACCCATCTTCAATGCTCTAACTGAGGAAAGGAGGTTGTTCCCCAAAATCTCGCAATACATGGCCCGAGTCATCCTCTCCTTAATACAGTGCAGTCGCCCTGTCCCATGTGCAGAAAAACACCCCCAAAGCATGATGCTACCACCCCCATGCTTCACAGTAGGGATGGTGTTCTTGGGATGGTACTCATCATTCTTCTTCCTCCAAACACGTTTAGTGGAATTATGACCAAAAGTTCTATTTTGGTCTCATCTGACCACATGACTTTCTCCCATGGCTCCTCTGGATCATCCAAATGGTCATTGGCAAACTTAAGACGGGCCTTGACATGTGCTGGTTTAAGCAGGGGAACCTTCCGTGCCATGCATGATTTAAAACCATGACGTCTTAGTGTATTACCAACAGTAACCTTGGAAACGGTGGTCCCAGCTCTTTTCAGGTCATTGACCAGCTCCTCCCGTGTAGTTCTGGGCTGATTTCTCACCTTTCTTAGGATCATTGTGACCCCACGAGGTGAGATCTTGCATGGAGCCCCAGTCCAAGGGAGATTGACAGTCATGTTTTGCTTCTTCCATTTTCTAATGATTGCTCCAACAGTGGACCTTTTTTCACCAAGCTGCTTGGCAATTTCCCCGTAGCCCTTTCCAGCCTTGTGGAGGTGTACAATTTTGTCTCTAGTGTCTTTGGACAGCTCTTTGGTCTTGGCCATGTTAGTAGTTGGATTCTTACTGATTGTATGGGGTGGACAGGTGTCTTTATGCAGCTAACGACCTCAAACAGGTGCATCTAATTTAGGATAATAAATGGAGTGGAGGAGGACATTTTAAAGGCAGACTAACAGGTCTTTGAGGGTCAGAATTCTAGCTGATAGACAGGTGTTCAAATACTTATTTGCAGCTGTATCATACAAATAAATAGTTAAAAAATCATATATTGTGATTTCTGGATTTCTTTTTTTAGATTATGTCTCTCACAGTGGACATGCACCTACGATGACAATTTCAGACCCCTCCATGATTTCCAGGTGGGAGATCTTGCAAAATAGTAGGGTGTTCAAATACTTATTTTCCTCACTGTATATAGTTATAGTTATATAGTATATATATATATATATATATATATAGTTTAAAAAAGTGCTTGCTGAATTGTAACATTTTGAGAATATTTGAGTTTTAGTTGATTTTGCTTGAAGAAACCAAATTGTTTTTTTGTTTCATATGTAGCTGATGTTGGAATCTCTCCAACAAACATTTTCTAGGAACTTTAATTTTTAGGACATTTCAGTAGAAAAACAACTCATCCATGTATTAAATTACAGTCCAACCGGATGGACCCGATTTCTAATCCATGGATATATTGAGAACGTTGATGCGAACGTGTATAAGGATGACTCGTTTAATGACTTATCAATGGTTTGTGTCGGACAGGGTGGACAGGGTGTTTTCATATCCTTTAATTTAAATGCACTCGTCTGACATCAGCTCATGTTGACAGCTAAAGTTGTGTGAACTGCAATTGCGTGGACTGGAAAACTGGTGAGAGGACACTCTACACAACCTATAACATGAGAGCGGATGAAACTCACATGATCTCAATATTTAAGACAAGCCGAAACAAGACTTCCTCGCAATTATCCCATGAATGTATGGATGTATGTTGAATGGTTAAATTATACCTCCAAATGTTTTGGCAGTATTTAGACGCAGATCATATAGTCTTGTGAAGTATTTATTTAGAGTTAATGGCCTTCCACAACAGACACCATTCATATCATCTGTCATCAGAGTGGAAATTCACACAGACAGTAAACAGCACATCACACAAGGTCGCAACTACCTTTCAATGGCTTCTCACGCAGCTTACACTGGCCATATTTAATCTATTCCATACTAGCTCCTCGACTACTTTTTTCACCTATTCATTCATTCTTTATTATTATTATATATTTACATTTACATAGCCTATATTTAAAATATTTTTGTACTCTCTTGAGTATGTACTTGTTACTTTTTCTAGCGAAGATTTTATACTTCGCTAAAAAAAGTATGTTCTATATAGTTATGAATGTGTGTAGTTTGAATGTAATCTGGACGTACCACATTCTCCATGTTGTCATTATCATGTGACCTACTAACTAGCGTCAGTTGTGTCACTTCTGCCGTTCAAAAATCCTCTCCCGTGGCCTCATGGGATAGTTAGGTGTCCATCGTGTGCACACTTCAGACTCTCGCCAGAAGTAGAAGGTCATCCGAGGACTTTTTGCCGACTCTTTTATGAGTAGGCCTTCTGTGAATTCAGACATACTTCTTTTGTCACATACTGTTTTTCACCTTCTACATAGTAGCAAAAGTATGTGATTTCAGACGCTGCCATTGAGTTCTTATTTCTTAGGTCACATCCACACGATGCCAGAGCTTTCCCTTTTTTTAAAATCAGATTCAATGATCTATGCTAAGCTATGCTAAAAGTGCTACCGCCAGACCCGGAGATCGGCTGAATGGATTCAAAAACGGTAAAACTCAACTTTTTAACTCTAGGGGAGATGGAAAATTAGCCTATTTTCAAAAAAGTGGAGTGTTCCTTTAAGCATTGCTTGCCAAAGATACAGAAAATGAGTTTGGGCCATATACATTTAATTTGGCAATTTTCTTACAGACTGGGTATTGTCCCATACTGTAGATTTCTACGTAGCAAAACACATACCTGGATATCACGAAACATTTTCGCACCAATAGCATTATTTGAGGGTGAGAAAACTTTTGAGAAATTCTGCAGTATAATTTATGATACATACAACAGAACAACTAGAGATGTATAGAATTCTTAACAACACAGTGGCATTTTACTCCCATTTAATGCCATAAGGTTTGATGGCTCTTTTATACACTGCAGTCTAACCCTAACATGTTGTATTACACTATGCCGTAACGATCAAGCACCGTCATGCATATGTGCATGCAACTGGCTGAATCATTTTTAGCAATGTACTCTGGAGCATGTACCACTGGTAAAGCACCATTCCAAACAGACAGCAGGTTTCTTTTGAAATCAGCTGGAGTGGGTTAGTGGATGGGGGTGGGAGTGGGAGTGACATCGCGGCTCAAGTGGCAACATTTGTGCAGTTCCAGCGAGACGGGATTGGAGGCCACAGCTGAATCTGTTCCGTTTGATCCGGTCGATGAGAAAGACTGAAGGAGCCAAAGCTACATAGCTAAAACTCTTTAGACGCATGCTGGTTAACTCATGGTGTGAGAAAACAAGACAAATCCCACTGACACATTCTCTGATCCTTCTTCCTCTTTTCCATTCATCCCTTCGTTGTTTATCTCCCTCTCCCTGTTATTTTCACTCCGCTCCTTTTCCAGGTACCTGAGACAACCATCTGTGAGCCTATAAGCACTACAGCGACAGCTTCCAAAGCCCCAAAGGTTTTATGTGATACCGCCGATCTAACAGAGGCATGTTTGGATCCGTAAGTGGGATTTTATCTTGGTCCGAAAAATACAAACCAAGCAGAGGATGTTTGTGAGTTGTTCGACAACAAATGCGAGTGTCCGCAGGTCTAATGTGAGCAGTAGGCAGAAAACTTGAGACAAGGGGGGAGGTTGAATTGGGAACTTCAGGGACCACCTGTTGTAGCACAAGACACTGATATGGCTGTGAACAGTTTCTATGGTTTTAGAAGTTGATTTGGGCCCAGGCCCAGTGGATGGTCTCTGCTGTGGCCGCTGACAGAGGGACCGTATCTGCAGCTGTCCCTGTTAATTATACTGTTATCCCCGGTTTGAGAGGCATCCCAATCAAACTGTGGAGCAGATAGAGAGCATGACTTCATTGACTCCACGTTGTCCACAGAGAATGATATCTCCCATTTTTCACCCCTCATAAACGCCTTTGGGTGTTATTACTTAATCTAACTCGCACCTATAAACTCTGCTGTTCCCACACTTTCAAAGACTTTATATATACAAAGACAATGCACTCATTTTACTGTGAATGGGAGTAAATACTGAGATTCAGATTTCATTGATTTTAAATATGAAATTTAAACATAAGCTTGGTGAAGAGCTTTGGAGAATTTGATGTTTCCGCATTTAAAGAGTTCTGTACTTGCATGACTGAAATAGCTGCCCGAGAGGTGTTTCAAAGATGGCCGCCAAGTGAAATGACTTGCCTTAAAGGGGTTCAGCGCTGGGAAGATGAATGTGTATTTAAACTGGGTCATTTATGTATTAGAAATGTGAAATTATTTTTGAATTTGGTGCCTTCTAGACTGAGAAAAGACAGAAAATGTATTTTTGTCTCATGTGGATGAAAGACAACAACTCCCAGAAGGCACTTGCTTCGCTGCCCCCACTCCCAAAGCCACGGCTACTGGTTATCACTTGCCCACCGCGGCTCCACCCCACCGTGGTTTTGATTTTTATAGTAATACAATCATTTCGTTCAGTTAGAGAACAGACACTGCAATTAAAAACTGAACATGTCTTTTCAATAAAGTGTGAGTGAGCCGAACGAAAGTCACGACACAAATGCAGCAGGAGTCAGATTTCATTCATCACGAGAGCGAAGAGCTGAGCAGTCTGTGTCCAGTCTGGCGCATTATCAGATCATGCCTATATGAGAAGTTTAACTTTCATAGGAATTCATTGAAAAGTTGAATCACTCACTTTTCTCTGCACCGCTCTGAATGCCCGAGCTGAGCAGCAGCAGCCGAGTGCATTTTCATTCAGTGCGTGAGATCTCTCCCCTGTGGGCGGGTTGAAAACATGCGGAGCAGCTCCTTCTACTGGCTGTAGTCTTAAGCCTCTGGCCAAAAAATCCCCCGATGACGCAAAATGACGATATTGTAGGGGTGTAACGATTCATCTACTACATCGATGTATCGATTTATTTTCCTACGATCTAACTACATCGATCTGTGCTCAGCAAGTTGGCCTTCCGGACGACATATATCGATCTAACATCGTTTTAAAAGGTAATCAATCGATTGTATCGATCATAGGAAATAACGCATTGGATTTAAGCACGTCAGACTTTAAATGGATGTTTTTTCTTAGCACTTTTAATGATAAAGGCGTTAAACGTTACTTGATTCAGTCTGCCTATCTGTGACATCATCGCAACACACGCACCAGCAGCAGCGCTAAGAAAACAAAACATAGCGGCGGATGGCAGAGGAGAAGCCAACCAGCGAGAAATTATCAAGCCACCAGGAGAAAGAGCTACCTGTACTTTCAACCCTGGCTAAATGTTACCTGTGCATTCCTGGCACCCGTGTGCCAGCAGAGCGAGTTTTTAGTACTGCTGGCGACATAGTGAACGTACAGAGACGTGTTCTGCGGTCAGATCATGTTGATCAGTTGATACTTTTGAAAACATAATCTGTAGAGTCATTGAAGAGTGGTTGGTTACATTGTACATTTTGTTAAATATTGTTTGTTTATTAAACTGAGAGTAGTAGCAGGTTCAGCCAGTTTATGCAACCTGAAGAAATGTTGGTTGCACTTTATTTTTGATATTAATATTGTATTTGTATTATTTTAATGTTGAAAAACAACAGCAAAAGTAGCAGGTAAACCAACTATTAATTATATACCTGAAGAGAAGTTAGTTGCACTTTATTTTTGATATTAATATTGTAATATTAATATGTTGGATAACAAAAGCAGAAGTAGCAGGTACCTACTGTTGAAATGTTGGTTGCACTTACTGTGCTTTTATTGAAAATGTATTGAATATTGAAAATGAGAGCAGAAAAGGTTAACTTCCTGTTAATTCAACCTAAACTGTTGGTTGCACTTTATTCAAATAAAATGTGAATGCATTTTCCATTAATTGTTGTTTACTTGTTTGTTTATATCCATAATTAATTGATACCTGATTCCCTTACAAGAAACAACAGGAATCTAGGAAACTTCACCTGCACTGACCAGTATCCAGATATTTATTTCAGTCACACAATTTTTGGCTAAAAAGTTGCTGAATCGATTTCAAGTCACTGAATCGTTTCGGATCGTATCGTTCTAAATGAACCAAAATCGTCCTTGAATCGTATCGACAACCTCAAATCGTGATACGAATCGAATCGTTGTTAAAACGAATCGTTACACCCATTGGCATCAACGGAGGATTTTTTCCAGAAATAAAATGCATAATTCTCGTCTCAGGGGAAAAGTATGATAATTCGAATATACTACCGGGTTTCTACTAATACAAAGCTTAATGCTAATCGCTGAAGTAACCCTTTAACCCTCACCCGTCCCTCGTACTCTGTAACAAATCAGTCCCTCGTGGGTCAAAATGACCCAAAGACCTAAAATTATACTTTTTTTTGGTCCAGAAAGCTTATATCATTTCATTTTTATAATATTTTTTCTGTTTTTAATGCATTTTTTGGGAGATTCTTTTATTTTATCTACCTTAAAATGAATAATATAATTTAAGCACATTCTTTAAACTTAAATTCAAAACACTCAAAATTTCAAGCATAACCATGTTAATTCAGCGCTGAATATCTCACATTGGGGGTCTCTGTCGACCTCTTGTGGAAAAAAGATAATATAATAACATGATATTTCATGACTCTTGCCACTAGATGGCCTAATATTGCTACATGGAGCAAATGAGCTGTTCCGCTGGGTCCTAAAGTTAATATGCGTTCAGATACACATGTAGACTATACTAATATTATAATATATTATATTAATATTATAAAATATAGTTTTAGTAAAGTATTTTCATTTTGATAATTTATTTAGGTGTTCTATGTGTACTGAATCATTCCTCACATTCAATTCCTAAGGGGGTAAAATTGACCCGTGAGGGACTGCTTTGTTACTTTCTTTAATTTTACCGCCATAAACTCCTCGGATCCAGTTAATTTTTTGGGGGGTAGTCGTGGTTCAAGTGTGACAAAAGTCCTAAGGTCTTGGACCACTCCACTGAACACTACTTTTTTTTTTTTTTTTTTTTTTTCAAAAAATCATTTCGGGTCAAAATGACAGACGGATGGACGGATGAGGGTTAAAAGGGCCTTTGACACAGAGTAAATTACCACTTCCACTTTGAATAGATAGTGTGCCACATTATATGCACATGAGTACGGAAGCCCATTTCTGCCACATAAAATCATACTTTGGACATACTAGGTAAATAAAAAAGTATCATATAAAAAAATCAAAAAGACATAAAACAGTCAAAATGATGACATGAAAAGTCATAATTATGAAAAGGGTAACACCAACAACTGGACCTCCGTCTCCTGCCTTTTTCTTCTGGGAACTTGCATGAAGCCACAATATCTGTTATTAGCTGCTTTTTATTTGTTCAGGCTCTGTTATTGTTAACTAAAACCATTACAAATAATTTTTGTGACATTCAGCCAAAATATTTCATGATTCTAAGACAGAAACAGTATGCCATATAAAACACATGTCAGAAAATAAATAAATAAAAATTCTTAATTATGACGTAATGTCATAATTTCGTTTTTTAATGAGATAATTATGACTGAAGTATTAAAGTATTTTACTAAAGTAAAGTATGTTGACATACATTGTTATATTTGTGTGACCTTTTCAGCACTAGATGGCAGCATGTATTTGATTAATTACATTTTGTCACGTCACGCGCGTGAATAATACCAGAATCTGTAATAAATTATGCTGTAAAAAATTACCCTAAAAAATACAATGTTCTATACCACTAAGAATCTTCAACTATATATCATAAATCAATATTTTTTACACATACAATGTAATAATAATATAATGTCGCCTGGGATAAGGTCACAAAGTTATCAGAAAGTGGCCTAGGCATTGAACTTCTTTTGCTTTTAGGTTCCATTAAAAAATATATATATATATACTGTGTTGTATATTTATGCAAACAACGATGCATGACATGTACTCCTCAAAAAGAATCACTAAACCGGTTCTTTGAAACGAACTGTTCGAAAGAACCGATTCTCGGAAATGAGTCAGACTCCCGTCACTTCTACTCATATCTAAAAGTGTCCTTTTTGCCTCTCCGTAGTCACTTTAAGGGGTCACGTGATCATAACAACAAAAAATAACCGCGAAAACGGGGAGTACAGTAGCCTGAACATTTACTAAGCTAAGACTTTATCCCAGAAATTTCGACATATTTTTGGTACAAACAATTGTATAATGTTCTGCGAAAAAGCAGTAGAGCTTATTAGAGAACTTCATCGGATGGGCGATGGTCAGCTGCCCGCGTTTAATGTAAGTAAAGCGCTCCGTACAGTAACGTTACCCTTACGAAAATAAACCATGGTTTTACTACAAATAAAACCAAAAAACATGGTTATTGTAGTTAAACCATGGTAACCGCAAATTAACCATGGTTTTGCTTCTCTAACCATAGTTTAACCATGGTATTTGTGGTAAAACTGTAGTTATGGTGTTCAATTAGCCAAAAAAACATGGTTACTACAATAAAACCATGGTTAATTTTCGTAAGGGTTACTCGCGGTGTTTAATAGAAAACCTGCCATACTTTCAGCTGATAATAACAGTCGGATGTCTTTAACATGTCAAAGTTTAGTCATACCGGTTTGTCCTGGATTTCCCACAGGAAGACAGTATTCGGCAAGTCCTGGAGGAAATGAAGGCTCTGTACGAACAGAATCAGACTGATGTGTAAGTCTGTGCTCTCGCCATTGACTCCAATGCTCTCTGTGTTTGAGTAGTTCGCAGATGGCAGGCTTATTGTTAACTAAACCCATTACTAATCATTTTTTTTTGTGACATTCAGACATTTTTATGATTCTAAGACAGAAATAGTATGCCTTATCAAACACGTCAGGGAACACGTCTTACTTAGGACGTAATATTTACTAATGTATCGACATAATTTTGACATATCCTCCTGGGACCCAAGAATAGACTTTTGTCCACTGTAGTGGACATTATATTTTGACATCATACATGTCACATGTCTCAGTCTGGATGTCCTGTGAAGAGCACATTCAGGGCTTTGCAGGGATACCAAATGTGTGGAGGTTTCACCAGGACAACAGCTTCTTCTTGGTCTTTAAAAACGGCTGACATTAATGTTTAGCACTCTTATGGAAATATGATCATATTTTTTAATTATAAATCTGATTAATTTTCAAATTGTTTGTTATAAATCAACATCTCAGGAAAATGTTATGGGGTTTCTAATCAAAATATGACTTTCTGTTACAAAACAGGGCATTGATTTCATAAATGACCACTGTAGTGGACACCAGGATTTAAATCATGTTTATCAGGCATTTTGGAGACATAACAAGTGAACAGGGAAAGAAATTACATATCAATATTCCTATGAAATATTAGATATTATTATGAAAATGTTGCCAATTTTCCCTCCCATTATTACACTTCTTTTTTCATTACATGTTGCACCAAGAACACATTAATATGCAAATTAGATGCAGTGAATAGATACATTGTATTGAATGGGAAAATCCAAGTATTGTCATTTTACCCACATATTTAATAAAGTAAAATGGTATATCAATGCATTTCATTATATCATTCATAACATAGTTCAGAATCATCTTTAAATAAAGTTTGTTTAAAAAAAACCCTGAAACCTAAAAATTGATTGGTGAATTAAAAATAAATCCCATTGTTTTTGCCTATACATGCAATTTCATGTCATTTTAATTTTTTTAACAACTGAGTCCTGCTGTCAACTACAGAGGACATATCATAACATATGAATAAAATATCATTTTTCCAAAATGTTTTTTTCCCCATTTGTTTCTTATGCTCTAAACAATGTAATGACATAAAAAAAATACTAAATTCAAAAAACTTTTTTTTTCTGGGTCCCAGGAGGATATAATTTAAACTTTTTATATCATGACCGACTTTTTCATCGCAAAATGACTTGGTATATCATAATGTTGACTTTTTCCTCGTAATGACTTAGCTCATACTTTTTTTAAAATAAATTTTTACGTCATAATTAAACATTTTATGTCATTGTTTTTATTTTATAATTATGACTGTCAATCTAGAGTTTGTATATTATAGTTATAGTAATTACTCATTGACAACTGTCTCAAACAACTTTTCGTAACAAATCATTTTCGTATATGAAGTAAAGCTGAAATAAGATAAACATACATTTACTACAATGTGAAAAAACAAAATAAAAGTCATTAAGTCTAAAACAAGCCAATATACTCCATATTAACCTGTAATTTTGTAGGAATGAGGCAAAGAGCGAGGGCAAGAGCGAGCTGATACCAACCATCAAGTTCCGCCACAGCTGCCTACTGAGGAACCAGCGCTGTATCTCCGCATACCTGTGAGTGATTTACTGTTTTCCTGTTATCCATCATCTGCTTCCCTCTTGAGACCTTGGCAGGTGTGATCAAACGCATCTCTCTTTCTTCCCACAGTTATGATCGCCTCCTGCGAATCCGTGCTCTCAGATGGGAGTACGGCAGTGTACTGCCCACAGCCATTAGGTTTCACATGTGTGCTGAAGAGGTGGGCCTGCATTTCCTCTGTGTAACAAATATAACACGCTACTTGTTTCTTCTTGGTGCGTGACTGACATGTTAATTCAATGCTTATAAATCAGATGGAGTGGTTCAATCAGTATAAAAAGTCCTTGGCAACCTATATGAGATCAATTGGGGGAGAGGAAGGTTTGGACATAACACAGGATATGAAGCCCCCTAAGAGTTTATACATTGAGGTGAGTGCAGTGTTATTTTAGTATCACTGACATAATGTTGTAGTTTGTATTAATATTTTAAAGGTTTTTTATTTTAAAGTTTTAATAAGTGTGTTTTTGTCATTTCATTAGATTTTGTCATGTACACCTTTTATTTTGTTTTAGTTAGTTTAGTACAATCATTGTACACACATACACACCGATCAAGCATAACATTATGACAGGTAGGGCTGAACGATTTTGGAAAAAAATACCAATATTTAACCAATATTGCGCTTGCGATTTAATATGCGATTATTTTTTAAACTCTTTATCTTCTGTATTATTCAACAATACATCATTGTATAGTAATGGTGGAAATCTTTAATTGGTACCTCACGATCCGATTCCGATTCTGGGAGTCAAGATCCGATTCCAAAACAATTCTTGAACTTTTTCCTTATTAATTATTAATATTAATATTATTAATTTATTAAAACATTTAAATGTTTTTTATTATGATATATGTAATTATCAGCTTTTTAAAATAACTACACATTATAACATTTTAATTAAAACAATTGCATGTTAATAATTTTAAATATATAAACTAATATTGCTGCAAAACATAAGCTAGTAAATCATAAAGAGGAACAAAGAAACATATCACAAGCAATGAACAAAGAGAGGTTTCAGTATTTAAGAGTGTCTGAACTGTGAGTGATTTTTCTCTTTCTCAGCTTTACTGTTGTTTGATTATTAATGATGACATCATCATAGAAAGCGGGAGACCTGCATTCACACTAATGCAGATCTCTTTTGAAATATAAGATGTTTTTGCCTTGTCTGTTTAATTCATTAAGACATTACTGACGGTGTTTACATTAATTTTGCTTCATAAAAGCATTTTGAGACGCACACGCGTGCTCGCGAGCACTCTTCACAAAGCGCCGCGTGAGCATTTGAAATGGAAAGCCTTCTGTCAGTGAGTTTCTTATTTTTAATATACAAGCACACTGCATTCCTAACGACACGAATGAAGCCTTCGTTGAGCATTTGTAAGGAAAATACCGGCGGGCGAGAACACACACTGTAAGCGTGACATCAAGCAAAGTTTCTCACAGCGCATATCCTGTGCAAAGAAGCCTGCGAATGTCATTGCAATTCGTGCCGTCAACCTTTCGGAACGTTATGAAACATTATTTTATGGTTCGTGTGTGTGTGTGTGTGTGTGTGTGAGAGAGAGAGAGAGAGCGATAATGGAAGCAATCAGAATACGGGTGTTTCTAAAGCACACGCAGCGCCACCACGCACCTGCAGTTAAAATCTAAGCTCAGAATCGATCCAGAATCATTGGAGAGATGATAGTAGCCTATAGTATGAACAACACAATATTAGATAGATCAAACAAACAGTTTTTTTTTCCCTTTTAGGCCAGGCATATGATATGTGTAGCGTGCCAAGTTGCTTCTTCTTCTGCAGACTTTACTCTCGCGTGTCACGTGACCAGACTGTAATCACAGCCTTTGCGGTTAGGAAATCGTGTTTTATCATATCGTGATATTATCGCAAATGCAATTAATCATTCAGCCCTAATGACAGGTGAGGTGAATAACACTGATTATCTCTTCATCACGGCACTTGTTAGTGGGTGGGATATGAGCAACTGGGTCAGAGCATCTCCAAAACTGCAGCGGTCAGTCAGTCTCTATCCAAGAAAGGAACAGTGGTGAACCAGCGACAGGCTCATGGGCGGCCAAGGCTCATTGATGCACGTGGGGAGCGAAGGCTGGCCCGTGTGGTCCGATCAAACAGGCGAGCTACTGTAGCAGCTACCTAATACACAGTATTAGGTCATAATGTTATGCCTGATCGGTATATATATATATATATATATATATATATAGTCCTGAAGTATTTATACAACAGTAATATTTGTTTTTCTACCTTGTAAAATGACCATTACAGCAATTAGAATGTGTAAATTGTGTGCTTAAAATGTAATGATCTTAACAGGATTTATTAGCTCTATAAAAAATAATTTAGTTTGGGATAATTTTGGTTTTGCATGTGGGAAATTCAGTCATTTAGCTAAACGCACAGGAACTTTATTAGCACTGATGTTTCTGTTCCTTCATATTCAGGTGCGGTGTCTTAAAGACCATGGAGAGTTTGAAATAGATGATGGCACTGTGATTCTGCTGAAGAAAAATAGCCAGGTAACTATTCTTAAGGGCATTTTTAAATCGGACCAGGGGCCTATACCATGAAGCCGGTTTAGCTGGCTAACCAGATATGTTTAAGCTTAGTTTGTGCCAATCCTGGGTTTTAGGTACCATTTAAAGTGGTTTGTCTTTTAGCAGTGTTCATTTCCATAGTAACTTATGCTCCACGGCTAACCTGCTCCAGGGCAGGTTATATTCTGGATAAGAGATCGCAAACTGAAATTGGACCAATCAGCTGTGCGCAAAGTGACACACCTCTGATGCAATAAAGTCACTCCCCCCTTTTCTACTCCAAATTAAAGGTTACTACATAGAAAATGGTTTTTATTAATATAATTAGCCTAGAAAAAGGTCATAAAAATAAGCTTAAAAATCAATAAATAAAAAAGCTATAAAAAAATGCTATGGGAGTTTAAATGTTCAACTAAACTAACTTCATAACTTTTACTTGCATTGACGTATACGATTTTTCTTTAGGTTGTCCAGCTCTTTTCTTCTTGCTGTGTTAATTTGTTTAAATTCTTAATATTTTTCAATCATGTAATATTCTGCAGAAGAGAGAAATGAATCCATAGCATGTAATTGGCTGTTCACTACTGATGTCACAGCTTAACTCCTAAACTCAGGATCAAAGCCTGAGTTGACAGAGAAATCTGATGATCAGCATCATGGGACCAACAAAGCCTGAATAGATTGGTTTGGTTTTGTCAACTCGAAACTAATCCTGAAAAACTACCATCATGGTACAGGCCCCTGAAGGACTGCTTGTGTTTATATTGCCTAACGCATTTCACCCGTTCTCTCTTCACAGCACTTCTTACCCAGATGGAAATGTGAGCAGCTTATTCGGCAGGGTATATTAGAGCATGTCATCTCCTAAGAATGAGCAGTTGATTGTGGATACTCGTATATTTTCATCTCTTTAACAATTGAAACATTATAAAATTACATTTGATTGATCTCATCAGAAAGCAACACGTGCACAGGTAAAACTTTACTTGCTCACATTCTTTACAGTGGGATAATACATGATGTATTTACAACACAGTGGTGTCACATTTTATCTCCCAAAAGTTAGCCAGCTCTTTTAAACAAGGTGTACATCAACTGTAACACTTAGAATAACTTATATCCACGTGGACATTAGTGCAGCATGATTAAAAATTGTGCAATTAGAAGACAGTATTTGTATCAAAACTGTACATTGAGTGAATACTGTGCTTTTGGTTATTTGCACCAAAATGGGCATTAAAACAGCTGTAAAAAAAAAAGTCTCATTTTACTATCAAATACTTGAAGCTAAGAGTCGCAATAACACTTGCGGTTTGTACCCTACATCACAGTGAACAAATAAAGGAATGTGTAATGCTGTCCTTGACAGATGATCAATTCTCTTACTACACAAGTCTTGTTCATTGGTATTCATTTGCCTCTGAAGAGACTATAAAATATGATCTTAAATTAACTTTACGCTTCGTCCCCTTTATAGCGTTGAAAACAGCATGATTTAAATACAGTATGCTGTTAGAGTAACTGTAAGACTTTGCATTATTTGTGCTTTCACTTTAACACTAGGATTGTTTACTGCTTTTACAAAAAACAATTCGCACCAAAATACAAAAGTGCACTAGCGGGTCGTACAACAGGTAAAGGCTCATCATGGAGTGAAGCAAGGCTAAGCTGTAAGCGATGCTGGGGCGATTTTACGTAGCAGTTTATTAAGGGCGATCACTTTCTCCTCCAGCAGGAAAGACTTCTTCTCTGCACTCTTCTGCCTCTGCTCCGTCACCTGAAGAGCCTTCATGAGCTGAGAGTTTTCCACATACAGGTCCTTCAGCAGCAGATCCGACTTGGCATTTTTGGCCAGCTATAGAGTGGGAAGTTAGAGGCGATTGTCACTATACAAAATTAAGCAAGCTTTGGAACAGCATATTATTTGTATACTAGTCTTATATATGGATTAAATGCACAGTTGACCTACTACATTTGCCAAAATTTGCACAAAAGACACTATCCCAGCTTTGTTTCCATCCTAAGTTGCAAATTTGACTTGTGCCCAAAATTTGTATATCACAAAACATTTGTGAATAGAACACGTTTCCATCCCATGTGTTCAAGATAGGGCTGTACGATTAATCGAAAAATAACCGAAACCGACATTCAGAACCTCTAACCGACGTATTTTTCCCATGTCGGTTATTTCGGTTTTCACGTGACTCCGCCCCGTCAGTCACATCAAGTGCAGTTTGCAGGCACACAGAGATGCAGGAACGGTTATCTGTGTTTATAGATACCGAGAATCACTATAGTAACTGCATGTTTTACACAGTTTATACAGGTCAGTTAATTGCTGTTCTTATAGCCTACGCGCTGACACACACACACAGAGAGAGAGAGAGACGGCGCGCGCAAGCCCCGAAGCCGCTTTCACTTTCTTGCTCGTAAAGTTTGTCAAGTAAATGCGTTTAAACGCGACAACGCGCGCGCCCTGAAGGCAGATCTTTCACCTGCGTTCTCGCAAAGCTTTGTCATTTGTATGTCGTTTAAGCCCTGTCAGTTTGAACATTAAAGCGAGTTTCGACCATCAGATGTGTATTATGTTGAACTAATGCCTGATTTATTGACAAACGAACTTCGCACATCACGTGAAGATCGCGCGCAGAGGAGCACAGAAACGCAGGATCAACGCTGTCCTGTGACTAAAGTAAAGTCACTTAAGTAGCTTAGAAACTCAACCGTTATTTTAATACCTTTGAAGTAAGTACAAACCACAGCTTCATAATGAATAGAGACAGTAAGAGTAATTCACACACACAATCACTCTCTCATTAATGCATTCAAATAAATGTAATGTAGGCCTACTGTGCTAATATATCTGTATCTGATGTACAACAAACACAAATCTGCTCCATAGACAATACTGAAAGTGAACCGTTTCCTTCAAGTATTTTAAAATCACAAAGAAATGCACTTTTTCATTAGAAAAAAAAAATCCACCTTTAGGGCAAAAAAAAAAAAGCAAAATAATCGTTCATTAATCGTAATCGAGGTCAAATGTTCAATTAATCGAGGTTTTTATTTTTGGTCAAATCGTTACAGCCCTAGTTCAAGAGAACAAATGTATCCCTTCCTGGGAAATTGGCACAAATATCTAATAAAAATGGAAGTTGCTGCAGTCGGGGAAGCCACTGTGGCTCGTTTATCCTACATCATAAATGACATGCGTCTCGAAGACTAAATGCATTATAAACGCAGTCATGTTATCTTGCATTCGGATGCCTGGTGTTTGGGGATGCAATTGAGAGACGCTTCTAGGAGGCAATTAAACCAAATCATTCAGATGACAGACTGGCTCAGGCATTTCAGAATGATCAAACCAACATTTGAGATATTGGTCCACTGGTTAGACCAGTTATCCAATCGCATCCACTGTTGCGCACAACAGTGCCCACCTTTTTTTGTAAGTTACGCTCATGTATTCTTATTGGATGAAATATCTGCCTCAATTGAGCCCATAATAATTTGTTACATTTATATAGCGCTTTTCTGGATATATACACACTCATCTAAAGGATTATCAGGAACACCTGTTGAATTTCTCATTAATGCAATTATCTAATCAACCAATCACATGGCAGTTGCTTCAAGGCATTTAGGGGTGTGGTCCTGGTCAAGACAATCTCCTGAACTCCAAACTGAATGTCAGAATGGGAAAGAAAGGTGATTTAAGCAATTTTAATCGTGGCATGGTTGTTGGTGCCAGACGGGCCGGTCTGAGTATTTCACAATCTTTTAAAAAAACATCCAGTATGCGGCAGTCCTGTGGGCGAAAATGCCTTGTTGATGCTAGAGGTCAGAGGAGAATGGTCCGACTGATTCAAGCTGATAGAAGAGCAACTTTGACTGAAATAACCACTCGTTACAACCAAGGTATGCAGCAAAGCATTTGTGAAGCCACAACACGCACAACCTTGAGGCGGATGGGCTACAACAGCAGAAGACCCCACCAGGTACCACTCATCTCCACTACAAATAGGAAAAAGAGGCTACAATTTGCACAAGCTCACCAAAATTGGACAGTTGAAGACTAGAAAAATGTTGCCTGGTCTCGATTTCTGTTGAGACATTCAGATGGTAGAGTCAGAATTTGGCGTAAACAGAATGAGAACATGGATCCATCATGCCTTGTTACCACTGTGCAGGCTGGTGGTGGTGGTGTAATAATGTGGGGGATGTTTTCTTGGCACACTTTAGGCCCCTTAGTGCCAATTGGGCATCGTTTAAATGCCACGGCCTACCTGAGCATTGTTTCTGACCATGTCCATCCCTTTATGACCACCATGTACCCATCCTCTGATGGCTACTTCCAGCAGGATAATGCACCATGTCACAAAGCTCGAATCATTTCAAATTGGTTTCTTGAACATGACAATGAGTTCACTGTACTAAAATTACCCCAACAGTCACCAGATCTCAACCCAATAGAGCATCTTTGGGATGTGGTGGAACGGGAGCTTTGTGCCCTAGATGTGCATCCCACAAATCTCCATCAACTGCAAGATGCTATCTTGACAAGACCTTGACAAGACTTGGTCGACAAGACCAACACAAACTTGAGATCCACTATTGTTGAAATAGCAGCTAATGGAGCTAACAGCTGCTGCTCGTTTGTAATCTCCCCGTCTATACAAATTACAGCGAACTGCATGAATGCGTTGTATTCACTGTGTTTTCGTTGTTTGTTTTGATGCCGATGTAGGATCGTAAAGCCATGTGAATCAATAGTAACGCAACGTTTGCATTGTTGATAGAAGGCTTGTTGGCAGCGGTGCTGTGCAGAGACCGATCGCCGTATGATAACGAGTCCAGCGAGAGCATATGACTCCTTATGCTTTTGATTCACTCATGTGTTTTTTTAATAGTATATGTGGATCGGTCTGTGCAGCGTCGATGCATCTCGAACGAGCCTGGTGTGTTTGTGTTTCCCGCTGCCCAGGGTTTCCAGGTTTTCACAACAAAACCCGCCCAATTGCTACTCAAAACAAGCCCAATCGCGTTTCAGGGGGGCTTCCCCGGTAAAAAAAAAAAAAAAATCAAATTTGGGGGTAAAATGTGTTTTTTTGGCATGGTTGCCTACTAAAATTTGCATTCCCGGGGCTAAATATCACAATTGGGGCCGCTTCAACCCGCGGACAGTCCGCGGCAACAGTGATGAAGTAGCCCAATTCCGCTGGAAAACCGCAGACTTGGTAACACTGCCGCTGCCTCGCTAGCGTTGCTGAGAAAGATGAGACGTATACAGTGACGTAAGACCTGGCTCTGTTGTGGCTCTCTAGCCTGTGGAAAAGCAAACGGTTCTTAGAAGGCTCCTCAGTTGAACCAACTATGAACTTGGACTAGCTCTGGCTCTGAACTAGCTCTAGCACTGCCTTGGTGGAAAAGGGGTAAAAGATGTGCAATCACAAACAGCTATATTTCACACTACATGAAAGGCAACATCCGAAAAAGCATATTAGAGGAACTTTAAAGCCATGTGTATGTGGTTACCTGTTCTTTTAGCTGGTTGACTTTCTCCTGCAGCATGACACGGGTGTTTTTCAGCTTGGCTTCAACCTCGTCCATACGCTCCTGCATACCCACCATCAATTTCTCGTATTGCTCCTGTTTGATTTAATAGTTTGTAAATAAAAATACTTGAGGTGAAAAAAAACGTAAACATGATAAAAACAGTAGTGGCCAAAAATGGTCCAGCTTAGGAAAATTGACACAGTTTAAATATTCATAATTTTGTAATCATATTACGTAGTTGTGCTTTGGGTCAATTGTTTTATTTGAGATAACACAATGAAATGTCATATTATGCAGACTTCTTTTGGCCAGGCTTTCATTCAAATAAATGCAAAAATAAGAGAACAAACGAAATATGAATAACTTTATTACGTTTTAGTCAATGTATACTTTTTCCTGTGAGCTTTTAGTTTTTTCTATGCATTTTTGCATGTATAAAATATAACCTGTAGCTGTAGTTTGCCTTTTTTGCCAAACGATTTTCAGATAAATACCTTAACCAAGTGTAGTTTAGTTTTTCCTTCATATTTAAAATATTTCAAATATATAAAATGTTCCTCTTATTTTGATCATCTAAAGGGATAGTTCATTCAAAAATGGAAATTTACTCACAGGAGTTCCAAGCCTGTTTTGAGTTTTTCTAATGAACACAAAAGATGATATTTTGAAGAATATGGGGAACTAAACAATTGATGGGCCCCATTGACTTCCATAGTATGGAAAAAAATACTATGGAAGTCATCAGCTGTTTGGTTACCCACATTCTTCAAAATATATTTTGTGTTCAGTGGAAGAAAGAAATTCATACAAGTTTGAAACAAATTAAGGGTGAGAAAGTGATGACCAAATTTTCATTTTGGGTGAACGATCACTTTAATCGAACTTATAGGGTCATAAATAAATATTCCCTCTAGACATCACTTTTGGTCACTACTGTACATCACAAGCACTTGCATGTCGACTTCCTGTTAGACTGCTTCAAGAACTTGAAAGTGTAGATGTACCTGCTGAAGGCCCATCTGAACGCCGGCTTGCTTGGCCTGAGAGCGAAGCAGACCCTCTAAATCCTGCGTCCTGCGCTGCTGCTCGACCAGTTGAGTTTGAAGATGAGCCAAGTGCTCCCGGGTGCCAGACCCCACTTGTTCCCTTAGTTCCTGTACCTCACGTACACGCTGAGCCTGGACCAGCGATAGAGCGCTCTCTGCCCTTAGTGCCTAAAGCACAGTATCAAACACACAAAAGTGAGACCAAAAACAATCATAAGAAATTCTCAATCAGTGAGAAGTTAGAAAATGATCTCCAAACCTGTTCAGTTGCCTCATGTTTAGCAGTCTCTAGCTCGGCATGTTTGTTTCTCAAAGTGAAGCACTCATGTGTGAGTCTCTGAAGTTCCAGCTCCCGAGTCTGCAGCTGAGCCACCTAAAAAAAAAAAGAATCATAGCTCATCAGAATGATTTCTGAAGGAAAATGGCTGCTGAATATTGTTACATCTGAAAACATTAAAGTAGAAAAAAATCATTTTAAATTGTAATAATATTTTACAATATTACTGTTTACTGTATTTTTTAATAGTAAGCACAAGATACATTATATACATAATGAATTGTTGTGGTTTCATAGACGGTCGCCAAAAAAATAAAAATTTCTACAAATTTGTACAAAATGTTTAAACATGAGGATAATTGGAATGCTATACAAGCTGGGCAGTGTTTCTGTGCCCAGGGAAGACAAATGGTTATGAGCTTTCACTTCTGAGACAAAAATCCCCCTCTATAGCTTTAAATACCTTGGTTAAAAGTGTCATGCATACATATATATATATATATAAAGGATTATTAGGAACACCATAGTAATACTGTGTTTGACCCCCTTTTGCCTTCAGAACTGCCTTAATTCTACGTGGCATTGATTCAACAAGGTGCTGAAAGCATTCTTTAGAAATGTTGGCCCATATTGATAGGATAGCATCTTGCAGTTGATTAGATAATTGCATTAATGAGAAATTGAACAGGCAGGGCTCCAGACTGCGACTAAATGGTCGCATTTTGCGACCTTTTTTCCTGCTGGTGCGACTGAATTTGGTTGGAGGTCGCACTTGTGTGACTCTCACCGCGGTGCCCAACTGATAAGAGCTGCCATTTCTGTTACATATAAGAAACATCGGACAGCAAACGAAACGAAAGCGGAATGGAACTGCGCTACTCGTTTGAGCTGTGCTGCGTGAACTGTTTATCAGCTCGGAGCAATATTAGACATCGCAGCGCGAGCTTATGCATGGGCCGATCGCGATCACGCGATACCGTTACTAAACAGCGCTTGGAGATCCAGTAAGAAAGCATTTGAATTCACCACAGTATTAATAACATTGCTACTGCGAGACCTAGTGGGAAGCGTTTGGTGCAGAATTCTCGGTTATAAACCACAGATATCAGATCAAACAGCTGACGTGGAGACCAGGAGAAACAATTTGATACATTCAGGGGTTTCAGTCCACAAATCATTCACCGTGAATCGTTCGTACAACCTTTTGAGAGTGAAATTCAAGCACTTTTCAAGTGTTTCACACTTTTTCCAGCGCTTCAAAGCTCTAAATATTATCCCATTTTAATATTATTTTTAGTGTGATGATTTGTAAAACTAAAAGTTTAAAGGTGCTGGCCACTTTATGGCACTTATTTGACTTATTAGACATTTTCCACTCCTTAATATATGGAAAGAAGTAGGAAGTCACAAAAACTTTTCTTGAAATTGTGACTGGATTACACAGAAAACAAGTAAAGAGTAAACTATAGAAGAACAATAGTACATTTAATATGAGTGGAATATTACAAGTTTCCTTATAAAAATTAGGTTTTTGCACATTGCTGTTGTTAATAAAAGTTATTTTTTTCTGCATAACAATTCAAGCCCAGTGCTTCACTGTTAAATTTCCAATAAACAAACATCTACTATTATTAGTAACTGCAATTATTAACAAAACAATGCAAAACAATAGTCATTTTATGATTAAATTAATCTTATGATACATTTTCATCCAGCGCCACCGTCTGTAGAACTTAGTGGCGCTGGTGCCACTGATCTCAAATGTTAGTCTGGAGCCCTGACAGGTATTCCTAATAATCCTTTAGGTGAGTGTATTTATATTTATATATATATATATATATATATATATATATATATATATATAGGGAGCAATTTTGGACACAGCTAACTGCAAAAAAATCCACTGTAAAAGCAATTTGTTCTTCCAGACTAACTTTGTTATGAAGCTCCTCGTTCTGTACTCGCAAGCTCTTGCACTCCTTCTGCAGAACACTGACTGCCGTCTCCTCCTGAAGCCTGTGGGTCTGATGTAAATGCTCCTTCTCTTTATGCAGCTGATGTATGCTGTTCTCAAGCTCCTGGACCTTGTGTTATAAAACAATGTTTTAGTTATTAATTGTATTATTATTGAACCCAAGAAAGTATAAAAGATGTATAAAGATCACTGGTCACCTTGTCCTGACACTGTTGCAGCATCTTTTGATGTGTGGCTGCCTCCTGGATGTGAACATCCTTTTCTTGCCACAGTGTTGAGATCTGGGAGTTGAGCTGCTCTATCTGGGTTTCGGAGTTACGAAGCGATTCCTGGAGCTTTTCCATCTGCAACAAACACAAAGCACAAAGGTTTTAGCATATCCAGTCGCGGACATCCAAGTGCTTTGAGAAAAAGCATCAGCATCTCACCTTCTGGCTTCTGTCTGCTGTTTCCTTCAACAAATGGTCCTTGTCTTGCTCTAGTGCTTGGTTTTTCAGAGTCTGATTAGTCAGTGCAGACTCAACCACAGTCAAATGCTGGAGCTGAAAAATAAGAGGAGTTTCAGTGATTCCTGCCAACTTTGAGAGAATGTATTCATATACACCCTGAAAAACTAAATCATACCATCTCCTTGGCAGTTTTAAGCTCCCTCTCTAGTAGCTCCTTCTCTTTCTGCCACCGTTCCTGGAGCTGTAGTTTGTCGCTCTTCTGCTGCTGTAGGGTTTCCTGCAGCTGTCTGTAGGACGCAGCTGCCCCATCGTTCTCCTGACACACCTGTGCTAGCCTGTCAGTCAGCGTCTGCACTGCTCTCTGATCAGTACACAGCCGGGAACTCAGTTCAGCGTTCTCACTGCTAAGCTGAAGGTTTCTCGCACTGAGCTCGAGCACCTCCTCGCGACATTTGGAATTCTATGAAAGAGAAGGAAAACAATTGTTAGGAGCAGGAAGTATAATGGTGTGCAACCATTCAGTTTTCATAATGTGGCATTTACATGTGAAACAGAGAGCGAGAGAGATGTCAAAATTAACGTGTTAAGGAATGCAATTCATTTTTCCCGGTTAATACGTTATATTTAATGCAATCAACGCAGCATCCATTTTATCCTGTCATCCTTTGGATAGTGTTACATTATATGATTATGCTCTTATTCATGCAAATGTTTTTAAAGCATTCAAGTGCGATAAGACATAAAAAAAATACATTGCAGTGCTGCCACATGTCTATGAATCTCCACACACACACACACACACACACACACACACACACACACACACACACACACACACACACACACACACGCTTCAGGCAGTGCTCACTCTTAAAGTGACAGCAGCCTAATAAACCTGCTCATTAAGGATAACCAAAGAACAAAAGAAAAAGAAAAATCGCTCACTACTCTTGACTGAATAACAATTGTAGCTTTAACAAGGAGTAATCTATATTTAATTTATAATTCATGCAGTGAAGAGTTTGATAACTTTATTCAATGTGTACATCCTACCTGTTAGGCCTACCCGAAAATCTTAAAGCACTGTTTACAAGGTTACATGGGTCAATAACAACGAAAACTATAACTTTTTGTGCAGTTTGACAGGGCAAGTAAAAATCTGAAACGGTCCTGACAGGTAAATGTGGCATTTATTATAATGGGTTTATGAGAAGATTGTTTTAAGTTAAATTTAAAAAAAGTAAAAAATTTTAAAGCCTAATAAATGTAAAAATTGATAGCTTTTTAATTATATTGTAATGCTGAATTCCAATGAATGGCTTAAATTGAGACATCAGTAGCAGGTATTGGTGATAAAAAGGTACATTTAAAAAAAGATGCCATTAACAAATGTAAAATATAGGTTATTGTATGTTGCACAACTTGATTTTAGCCATTGGGAACAGATCGTGAAAAGTGGTTTCTTTATGACTTTATGAGTGAGGTCACAAAAAAAACAAGTCGTCATTTTAGACTTTATTACTACTTATAAATTAAATTCAATAAAGAACTTTTTTCATTGGAAAGATGTGCACTGATGAGTATTTCACAATAAGACTAGGGTCAGTTTGGATTTCATTTTTAATTTAAAGTCTGCATTAAATGGAAGTCACGATAGCCTTTTCTTCTCTATTGTGACATATCTGAGTGAAGCTTCTCGAACGAGAAAAAAAAAAACACATTAGGGCAGGGCTTGATTTTGTCCCTTGGGAACTGATTGGATGGTTGTGGTTTGCTATTTCTGTGATGTCATGTGAGTGACAGGTTGTCCCGCCCTGTAAACTTCATCAGAGAAGAAAAAGAGATGACGCTGTCGGTTATTTTGATTAAAGATTATGAAGGTACATGAATTTAAAAAAATTATGTGCACTGATAAATCATTATAATAAATACTGCAATATTCCATTAAAAAAAAAATATATGTGATTTTGATTTCATGATGACTTTAATATCCATGCTACCCTCAATCCATGCTATCTATGGCCCTGTCCCAAATGGCACCCTAAACCCTCACAACGTAATGCAGCTTTGACTGCCTGGAAGAAGTCCGCTGCATAACCAGTGCGGGCTCAGCAGAAGTGCGCATCGAGGGCGCATATCGACCTCAAAGGGGGCGCTCGCGAGTGACCAATGACCAATGGGACACCCTACGGCAGGGTTCCTCAAATCTTGCCCTGGAGGGCCAATGCGCTGCAGAGTTTAGCTCCAACCCTGATCAAACTCACCTACCTGGGATTTTCTAATGAACCTGAAGACATTGATTAGCATGTTCAGGTGTGTTTGATTAGGGTTAAAACTAAACTCTGCAGGAAAATAGATCTTGTGAGCCAGATTTGAATATCCCTGCCCTACGGTCTCATGGACTTAATGGACACACACACCGAAAGTGCACATGAAGCGTGCCATTTGGGACAGGGCCAATATTTTCCCAAGCATTTTATTGATGTCAATCTTGCCTCTTGTCGTAGCCTCTCCTCGTCTTCTCGATTTTTCATATATTCTCTGTCCATCTCTTCAAGTTTCCTCCTTTAAAAAAAATTGAAGAAAAATTAGTAAAAAAAAAAAGAAAAAGTGATAATTACCAAGTCAAAGCAGATGATATCTTTACCTCTTTTTGTTGACCTCCTCCTCTAGCGACTTGACATCCTGCTGTAAGACAGCAAGCCTGTCTTTCAGTGCACTGTTTTCAGACGTGACCTCATCAAGTTGAGCCCTAGAATTGGAAACCAAAATATAGAGATCAGCTCTCCATTACAATCTTACCAGCCTCTGCACTTTTAGGACGCTTTGTACAGAAAACAATGTAATTTTAATTTGTAGCAAGATTAAAAAAAGCAAATGTTTAGGGCAGCAAACACAAATGTAATATTAATACAATTAATAGGATGCAAGAACACATTTTCAATCAGAATACATTCAGTAACTTATTAATAGTGAGATTGCATGCATGTCAGTGACACATTATCATTCAGTTAGTGAGATGCAGCATGAGGTCTGAAAAATCAAAGCGCACATCTACGGTTAATGATTTCTCATTCTGCGAAACATTCAGTCAAACATTCTTGGACAGACACAAAAGTAGTGAGCGGTCAATTCTTGGCATCCGTACGGGACGATTCGACGATTGGATCAATGCAACAATTGTTAGTCTTTTGGTTCTGTTTCGACGGTCATCTACCAGCTGGAGAACCACAAACCTGTGGGGATTGGCTGAGTCCACCTCCGGTTCTAAAGCCATGACAAGTCCCTCCATCTCCAGAAGCTGTTCTTTCATATGGCACTTCTCGCTTTCAAAGGCCTCCTCCATCTCCAGAAGCTCTGCTTGGGAGTCCAACAGCGATTGCTGTAGTTGGTTGGTGGTATTGTCGGCCTGCTCTCTCAGAGAGCAAAGCTCTTGCTCTTTGTCCTCCAACTGGTTGGTCAAAAGTTGAACCTGACCAGAGAGATGAGTGACGTTCTTAAACAGATTCATCTTCAGCTGAACCTCGCTCCAGAGCAAATCCATCTCTTTGTCTTTGGCTTCAAGCTGACGATTCATTTCCAGCATTTGGTTATCTTTGCTCTGCAGTTCCAGTGCAAGTTTATCTGCGTTCTCTTTGAGTTTGGTAGTTTCGGCCTCCATTTCAACAATCTGAGAAGAAAGCTGGTCTGCAAATTGCCGGTAGCTAGAGTTCTCTTGTTCAATACGCATTGTTTCTTCTTGCTCCGAGTTAAGACGGGTTTGGAGCTGTTCAACCTTACCCTGCTCCACATGAAGAAAGCCTTGAAGGCTTTGCTCCATTGTGTGCATTTGATCCCACTCCTCAGAGAGACTATCAACCTGTGATTGTAGCTGTTTGAGAACCTCACATTGACCCTTGAGCTCCTCTATGAGCCGATCCCGCTCCATCTCCACAGCATTTAACTCAAAAGCCTGTCTTGTAAGATCATCATCTCTGGTTTTCAACGCCTCGTGCGTTTTGGCCAAGTTTTCTTGAAGCTCCTCAAGTTCTTTCCCTTGTTCTCTTAACTGCATTAGCTGTTCACCGAATGCAGTAGATAGATGACTACTGCTTCCCTGCATTACTTTGATCTCATTCTGCCAGGTCTCAGATTTGGTCCTCCAGTTCTCCAGCTCCTTTGTCAGCTCGGAAATTGTGTCAAGAAGCTTCTGTCCCTTCTCTTTTTCTTTGGCAAATTCCTCCTTTAGATCTTTAATACTTCTGCCCATTTCTTTCTGTATTTGCTCCTTTTGCTTCAGAAGTTCTTGCTTATTTTCTCGCTCAGCTTTAAGCTTTTGCTCTAGCTGAGAGAGCTTATTGCAAAGCTTTCGTTCCTTCTCATTTCTAATTTCCGCTTCCTTCTCTTTGGCATGAAGTTCTGAGGTCAAACGCTGGACGAGGGCATCTTGAGCTTTCATGGAAACCGTGTTGTCTTCCAGCTGAACACACATCTCTTCTAGCTTGTCTTCTAGCTGTCTTTGTAGTATGAGCAACTCCTCCTCAGCCCTGGATGCGAGTTCTACCTGAGCTTCCATGAAGTGGATGTGTTCTCCTAGCTTCCTGATTTCTTCCTGATGTTCCTCCTCCAGTTTCTTTCTTTCTTGTGCCACCTTGCTGCAGATCTGAGCTTGCTCTTCACTCCAGCGCTCGGTGCTGAGGAGACGCTCCCTGCGCGCCTCCTGTTCCAGCTCCTGCACTCTTGACTCCCACACACCAACTTCTCTGCGATGCTGCTCAGACTGCTCCTGCAGACGGCTGCGCTCGAAGAGAAGGCTACGCTGAGCCTCGCTGTGTTGTGCCTTCATGTGCAATAACTGCTGCTCTGTCTTCTCCCTGGGACACAGCAACATGCTAATACATCTAAATGTCTAAATTCAAGGCAATGTCATAGACACCAAGGGAGGGAAAAAAACCCTACTTTTTCCTTTTTTAAGGTTGAACAAACAGTAAAACAATTCAAGATGTCATTTTTGTACACAGGACACTGTTGTGAATAAAGATATATACGAATCACACATTAAGTTTAATTGAAAATGTATAAATAAAATAAATTGTAAGGGGGTGAATCTCACTAAACCTATGAAGAGCAACATAAATTATTATAAATAAAATGATATACCGGTATGTTTGTATATAAAACAAATTAAGCTTATTTTTAGAACCATTGCAATTTTTTTCATAATTTTTTACAACAATTCATTTTAGAACCATCAAATGTTAGGGTAACACTATATAATAGGGTTTCATTTGTAAACATTAGTTAAACACATTAGCTAACATGAACTAACAATTTTTCAAACACTACTATAATGCATCCAGATGTTTTAATTTTAAGTTGAATTTAAATTCCCATTATTCTTTAATGGTGAATCTCATTAAATGTAAACCATTATTTTTAACATTATCATAAATATATTTTCTTCATTATTTATTTGATTTATCTTTCTTGTTATGTGGTCACAACATACAAAAAAGTAATGGTCTTAAAATAGGCATTTTCAAAATAAAAGTTTGGTGTCTATGATGAGTCAACGCAGGTCCTGTGCTACTCCGCAGCCTAAAATAGTCTGATTATCAACACTTATTATAAGTGTACTGTAGTGATTCAGGATAAGAAAAAAATAATGTAAAAAAAATATACATTTTGGAGAAAAAAGAAAAAAAAAATTCCAGACTGCAGCTTTAAATTTATAGTTTTTTTTCTTTCTTTCTGGGGATGGCTGGTTTCTGAATTCCATTATTAAAGAGTCTTATGGCTCATTTCCACTGAGCGGTGCGGAACGGTTCCTTACAGTACGATTTAGGACCATAAACCCTGATCCGGCTTGTGTTTCCACCGCGTACAGTACGCTTTTGATAGGTGTGGTGTAGCGATCGACGTCATTCTCGCTCCAAGAAGAAAGCCACACCGTAAACAACAATGGATGATATACAGCAAATCTTGTTCTTGCTTCTCATTATGTGACTGTTGTCACAAGAAGACATGCTTTGTTTGAGCTAAAAGGCCTGTTCACACTGGGACGATTTTCGCGCCACGTTTCTCGCCTCTATTTAACGCCAATATGAGTGTGCACACCTACATGCAAAAACGGCAAGGGTAAAAGTGCCATTTAAAAAACGCCTTGGGTTCGTTTTTTTATTTTGACGTGGTGCGTTAAACACTGTCCGACCAATGAGATTGGCTCTTTTGTTCATGTGCCTGGAGCTGCTGAAGTTACAGTAAAACACGACTTGGTGGCGCTCAAGCACAAATCGGTCTTGCCGAGCACACATTGATATGACGAAGAAGAAGTAGGTAGACAAAGAAGAAGATGAGCTGCTAATGCTGCTTGCCAGTTAGCAAAAAGTGTGGGAATGGTTTTTGCAAGCACCTAAATACTGTCTCTCTTCTTCTTCTTCTTCTGCGTGACAAGCGAGTGTCAGAAGCGTAAAGTGCCGCAGCACCAGCTTGTGTACAGGGAGCGCCATCTACTGAATTTGCACGTTCACTCGGTGCATCGTCAGTGAAAATCGCTTGGGAGTGAACACTCAATAAGCGCCAAAAAACTCTGGCGATAAGCGCACGCGATATTCGTCCCGGTGTGTACAGGCCTTAAGGCTGCAAGGAAATACACAGCCGAATAAGCATGTGCAAGAGACTATTCTCTGTCAACCAATCAACTTTCTGCAGTGAGTCTAGCTACACCTATCAGCTGGTGTGAGGTGAGCGTTCTGGTGCAATATGGCTGCTGTCGCAACATCCAGATGGATGCTGCACATTGGTGGTGGTTGAGGAGATTCCCCCCTTCTATATGTAAAGCGCTTTGAATATCCCAAAAAGCGCTATATAAATGTAATTTATTAGGGGCCAAGCACCGAAGGTGCGAAGGCACCTACTGAAACCGTTCCCGTTCTTATTATTAGGGGCCAAGCACCGAAGGGAGCCTGAGAATTTTATGTAACGTTTGCGAAAACACACTTAAGGCTATATCTCCGCAACGCTTCTTTGTATTCAAACCAAACTTGGTACAAGTCATCACAAGCATGACTTGAGGCAACATGCAGCATTTTGGCGCAGCGCCACCTACTGGTCCGGAGATACAAAAATGTCTGTTTTTGCTTTTATGATTTTTGAACAAACGCTTCAAAAGTTATAAGTGATCTCGTAAAAAAAAAAATTGACTGTCGGCCATTTTGAATTATGTGCTAAAATGCTGTATTTTATGAACGCATGAACGGATTATTATGAAACTCATTATGGGTCATCAGCACGATGCCCTGAAGTAGCCTGAGAAGTTTCGAAACAGCGCCACCTAGTGGAAATTTTTTTCCCCCAAATGCTTATAACTTTGGGTGGGGTTGACTTATTTTCATGGGACTAACTTTTTTAGTCTCCTGAATCCTCACCGAGTCCAACAATACCAGACTTGCTAGGTTTCGGCATATGGTTTGTGCAGCGTTGTAATTTAGCTCTTTAAAAACATTAGCTGATATCTTCGAAACCGCTAGTCCGATCGAGACGAAACCAGCGTCAGAAGTTCGGAAACATAGGTCGATAGCTATACGCTAATACTCAAATGTCAAAATATTGATAGTAAGGGGGTGTAAAATCCAATCAAAGTCAGGTGTCAGTCATTTTTCATGTGTTTTTTCATATAAATGTCTATAACTCCAAAACGAAACGAGATATTTTCACCAAAATTGACACAGACATGTATGGGCTCACTCAGAGGACACGTCAAAAAAAAAGGTAGGATTGTGCCAATTGGTGGCGCTATAATAGAACAAAACATGAAATTCCCATTGACTACAATGCTGTATTATGATATAAAATGCTATACTTTACAAATTAATTGTTGTATCATTACGAAACTTGGTATGTGCCATCAGCGCCATGCCTTTAAGCTACTTAAAAGGTTTCAAAACAGCACCGCCATGTGGTCCATACTTATAATGAAAAGGCCTCTTGAGGCTATATCTCTGCAATGACATATTGACACTATATTGACACCCTGCTTTGATATATTGACACCAACGTTTGCATGTGTCATTGTTCCCTTATTCTGACCACACCACATCAATTTTGTAACTGTGCCACCTATTTGTTGAACGTGATAAATCATTAAATCATTATTGTTGACTGTATTTATCATTTTACAGCTATTTTGCCTAAAATCACCTTAATAGGTCTTTAATTGCTCATTGCTGCAGTTGATCTGACATTGCCAGCCATTTTGGCATGTCTTGTCTTCTTCATTGCGCTTGGCCCCGATAATGGCTGCTTGCAGCTATATTATTATTATTATTATTATTATTACACCTTTAATACCAGACTACTGTGCTAGGTACCCCAATGGAAGGGTGCCAAAAAAGTGGTACAGTGCGGTTCAGAACTCTCCGTATCATTCTCCGTATGAATTCTCCGTATCATTCACAACTTCTGTCAATGGAAACGGCAAAAATTGCGTACCATACTGAACCGTACCGCTCTGTGAAAACGAGCCATTTAAGACTGACAAGTAATTCGTCTTCTAGCTCTGTCCTTTTTCGAATATATATTTCTAATGTCTACAATACATTTGAGCTGCACTTAATCCTTTACTAGACTTACCTAACAAGCAGCACTTCCTGGTCCATCTTGAGCTTGAGTTCTGCCTCCAGCTGATCTTTCTCTGATGTGAGGCGCAGCACGATGTTACTGATCTCACGAGCGTAGTTCTGCTCCAGTTCTGCCTGTTCCCGTTGAATTCTCCGTTCTTGCTCTGGACCCCAAACTCCTCCTGCAGTCTTACCCCTCAGCTCTGCTTCCAGCTTTTCAACAGCCTGACGCATTTGCTCTGTTCGCGCCTCCGCCTGAGACTTCAGGTCCTCCAACTCACTGATCTCCATCTTAAAGCCCTGCGAAATGTCCTTCCTTTCAACTTCCATATTCTGCCGCATCAGCTCCATACTGCGCTCGTAGAAATTAACCTGTGGAAACAAAATTTAGACTGTGAATCACTTTCTCTACAGCGTGTTAAAGGGTTAGTTCACCCAAAAATTAAAATTGTCATTATTTACTCACACTCATGTCGCCCCCTTCAGAACACAAATAAAGATCTTTTTGATGAAATCTGAGAGCTTTCTGTCCCATTCTGTCCATAGACAGCTATGCAACTGACACTTTGATGCTTCAAAAGGTTCATAAAGAGATTGTAAAACTAATCCATATGAATTGAGCAGTTTAGTCAATTTTCTGAACAGATAGAATTTAGGCTTTTACTTGCATATAACATTCATGGTCTCACACATCAGTTTCAAGCATGTTCGCTTGACATGCGAGAACCAATGAGGTTAATTCTCGTGTGTTACGCAGCACGTTTGAGCTTTCTCAAGAACCAGTGAGGTTTATTCTCGTGTTACGCAGCACGTTTGAGCTTTCTCAAGAACCAGTGAGGTTTATTCTCGTGTTACGCAGCACGTTTGAGCTTTCTCAAGAACCAGTGAGGTTTATTCTCGTGTTACGCAGCACGTTTGAGCTTTCTCAAGAACCAGTGAGGTTTATTCTCGTGTTACGCAGCACGTTTGAGCTTTCTCAAGAACCAGTGAGGTTTATTCTCGTGTTACGCAGCACGTTTGAGCTTTCTCAAGAACCAGTGAGGTTTATTCTCGTGTTACGCAGCACGTTTGAGCTTTCTCAAGAACCAGTGAGGTTTATTCTCGTGTTACGCAGCACTTTTGAGCTTTCTCAAGAACCAGTGAGGTTTATTCTCGTGTTGCGCAGCACGTTTGAGCTTTCTCAAGAACCAGTGAGGTTCATTCTCGTGTTGCGCAGCACGTTTGAGCTTTCTCAAGAACCAATGAGGTTCATTCTTGTGTTACGCAGTCCGTTTGAGCTTCTGTAAGAACCAATTAGGTTCATTCTCGTGTTACGCAACACGTTTGAGCTTCCTCAAGAAGTTCACTGATCAATGTTTATATGTGAATAAAATAAAAAATAAATCTTTTCATCATATAAAGTTAGTGTGTCTTCAGAAGATTTTGACTAACTGATCTCTTCATGAACTTTTTGAAGTGTCAAAGTGTTAGTTTGACAGAAAGCTCTCAGATTTCATCAAAAAGATCTTCATTTGTGTTCAGAAGATGAACGACAGTCTTGCGGGTTTGGAATGACATGAGGGTGAGTAATTAATGACAGAATTTTTATTTTCCTGGCACTTTTTTATTGCCTTTTTTCTCAATCACATATTTTAGTAATCATCATAACTTGGGTATCATTCAAAAGCTTAAAACACTAAAAATTCTTCCTGTGAAAACTTCAAATTCTATAACTTTCTTACGCTTCCACATTTCTGCCATAATCTGCGGAGTCATCTTTAAAAACTCGGGTCTGTATTCCAAAACATTCATGAATTCCAATTGTATGTCTAGAAGCATTTGCATATCTTAGATTTTTTCCTCACATCTGACTGTTTGCATTTAAACTGAATCTACTCTAATTTGCATCAATTTTATCAAACCTATTTAAGACTTCTATGCTATGCGCCTGTACCTTAGTCTCCAATTGGATCTTCAAGTCCTGAACCTCTTGCTCGTATCTCCCTTTCATCTGCTCCATGGCCAGTTCTGTCTCGATGCTCACAGAGGGAGCCAAGCTCTCCAAGGAACCCAGCACTGAGGAGACACACCAAAGCAAACCATGACCCATGTGTATGGATATTTCATAGATAAAAGTATAATTTTGTTTTTATAATTTCTCACCATTCTTGTCAATGATTTGGAGCTTTTTTCTGACCTGAGGAGATATACCTTTCTTCATTTCAGGATCATCTGTAGAACAAAACAGATAGGAAGAGCTATTTCATTCAGTAGTTTACTATACAGGTTAAGCTCAATAGCATGAAAGATGTGTGAGATCTAGAGGTTTGTTAAATTCACCAGAATCTGATTCCGTGGTTAATGCTCTACGGCTTGACCAGTCATGACCAGACAGGCTGCTCCTGGATCGTCTGGCTCTCCTTCCGGAGCCCTGAGACTTCAACAACTCCAGTTCTGAGCATAACTCGTCATTCCTGTCTTGCAACTCCTGTATTTAGTGGGGCGGAGACAGAGACCCATTTGCACCAGTACAACTTTTTCTGCATTTCCTGAAACTCCAAAAAACCTTGCAAAGATGAGGTGAAATGTGTTTTTCTTTGACAGCATTACCAAATGGAACTGCAAAATTACAAATGGCTAACTTATAGTTGTGTCTGCAAATATTTCACAAATAAAAGTATCTTACATAATTTTTTTTAACATACTATTATATATTACACACTTAAAAAAAAAACAATGCTATTTTCTTAAAGGGTTAGTTAACCCAAAAATGAAAATTAGCCCATGATTTACTCACCCTCAAGTCATCCGATGTGTATATGACATTCTTCTTTTAGACGAATAAAATAGGAGTTATATTAAAAAAAAGTCCAGGCTAATCCAAGCTTTATAATGGCAGTGAATGGTTGTTTTGTTTTTTAAGTCCATAAAAGTGCATCCATCCACCATATAACTGCTCCACGCGGCTCCGGGGGGTTAATAAAGGCCTTCCGAAGCGAAGTGATGCGTTTGTGTAAGAAAAATATCCATATTTAAAACTTTATAGACTAAAATAACCGGCAGAGAAGAGGGTCTTGAGTTTGTTGCCCAGCCCTATCCACGAGAGGCGTTAAAGCTTGCAATGCTCCTATACATCGTGTCAGGGGTTACAATTTCGCTTTAAGTCGACTTGCGTATCGCTGACCGCTGGAAGCTAGTTATTTTAGTCTATAAAGTTTTAAATATGGATATTTTTCTTACACAAACGCATCACTTCGCTTCAGAAGGCCTTTATGGCTCTGTGTGGAGCAGTTATATGATGGATAGATGTACTTTTATGGACTTCAAAAACAAAACAACCCTTCACTGCCATTATAAAGCTTGGAAGACCCAGGACTTCCAAGAAGAAGAATATCATATACACCTAGGATGACATGAGGGCAAGTAAATCATGGGCTAATTTTCATTTTTGGG
The DNA here is from genome assembly GCA_023566225.1 of Romanogobio albipinnatus. Lineage (NCBI taxonomy): Eukaryota > Metazoa > Chordata > Actinopteri > Cypriniformes > Gobionidae > Romanogobio > Romanogobio albipinnatus. The sequence goes on from CM042258.1 coordinate 10,917,966, forward strand.
TTAACTAATCCTTTAAGGCAATACACCCTAGGTGAATTGGGTCAAAAATATTACTTTACATTTTAAAAATGAACTTGATAAAGGGTAATAGCAACATTTCCTTGTTTGGGTTTTATAATCCTATTATAGTATTGTTTTTATAAAAGAGAATGTTAAAAACATTGGATAAAGCCAGGTTCATTTGTTTCATTTTGACATTTTGGATCTCTTTTTAATCGCGCCATAATAAATAAAAACATCAACAGTCAGAAAAAAATTGTTTTTGGGAATAAAATGTTGTATAAAATCAAGCAAATGATAAATGAACAAACCCCTCTATAAAAACCTTCAGATACAACTGTAAAGTTTGGTGTATTTGAGTGATACCGAAGTGGACTTTTTCGTCTCTGTGCAGAAGGAAAAAAATAATTTTGAGAAAATGGTCCTTAAAGGGATAGTTCACCCAAAAATGAAAATTCTGTCATCATTTACTCACCCTCAAGTTGTTCCAAACCTGTAAGAGTTTCTTTGTTCTGTTGAACACAAATGAAGATATTTTGAACAAAGCAGATAGAGCAACCATTGACTACCATAGTATTTTTTCCCTACTATGGTAGTCAATGGTTGCTCTCTCTCTGCTTAGTTACAAACGTTCTTCAAAATACCTTTTGTGTTCAGCAGAACAAAGAAACTCATACAGGTGTGGAACAACTTGAGGGTGAGTAAATGATGACAGAATTTTCATTTTTGGGTGAACTATCCCTTTAAAGAAATGTATTGTACTTGAAATCTAAATGCACAAATAGATAAAGTGCAATAAAATAAACACTTGAAAGTGTATTTTTGATGTTTTCTTTCCACTAGTCAGAGACAAATGAAAAGCCAAATAATAATCTCAAAATCGACCAGTGCAGAAAAACACAACATCTTGCCTTAATAAGAAGCATAATAGGCAACGCCTCTACTTTGTTACTAAGGTGTTCCGAGTCATTTTTGTCATTGGTATGCAGTTGCTAGGTTTTTTGAAGGCGATCACTTACAAAAGAGCAAAAAGTCACGAGCAAACCGGAATAGTACACCACTCCTCACAATTACAGGCGTCATTTACAGTACCATGGATTATAGGATAGCTGGCATAATAGCCAAGAAAGGACACTTAAATACAATGCACAATGACCTCACCATTCACTCCAGACAAAATATCCACCAACACACTATAAACACACACAGGAATGCTCATACCCTGCATTGCTGCTCGTACTCCTTAAAGATCTCTGAGAAGTGCTCCTCTTGATTCAGCAGTCCTGTACCATTTGGATCAAGGCCACCAAACTGTTCAATAAAACAAGCATAGATCAATTATTATTGTTCCTAAAGAATGAAACTCATAAAGGATATATGATCTTCAGCAAATTAACAGCATCTAGGTGCCTCACCTTGTCCTGCAGCAGATGCTCTAGATCCTTCTGTATTTTAGAGATGGTGCTCTCCGCTTCAGACAGCTTCTCCTTGAGAAGGCTGACCTCCTCCTCCAAACGACTGTTCTCCTGTAACACACAGCTAGAGTTATTTAACCTGACACCGCACTGACATGCTCAAAGAAACATACACCTCTAACCATGACAGATCACCTCTTCATTGAGTCGTGTTCCCAGGATCATCAAGAGAATTAAAGGAGGGAATTGTAATACAATACAAATATTCTATGAATACTGGTTATGGTTTATTTCAATAAACTTGAATATTCATTGGCAAAATACAAAATTGTGGGATGTATAACTTGGTGTATAAGACTCTCTGTTCCTGCGCATTTTCTATTTGTATGTATCATAAAATACTATAATAGGATTACAAAACAGAATCAAATAAACATTGTTTTTATTGCAGCAATGTCATATTTTGACTTATCAAACCCCCTTAGCCATGGTAAAATCAGTGTAAAGCATGACCTCAAATGGTGTATTGCTTTAAAAAATGCTGCTATTTAATAAAAATAAACAATATTAAAAAAGTATTACTTATATTAATAATAATAATTATTGGAATACATTTTTTTCCATGAAGCAACAGTTCATTAATATAACCATAGCCCATTGCAAACAACATGGTCCTTTTGTATATAATAATTACCAGGTATGAAAGCAGAGACTCATAATTCATCACAGAATGATTCATTTTAGAAAGTTATACACTACCATTTAAAAGTTTGGGGTAATTGTTTTAATATTTTGTTCAAAACTACAGTAAAACGGTAATATTGTTACATTGTTAAAATAATTGTTTTCTATGTTAATATATTTTAAAATGTAATTTATTCCTGATGGCAAAGCTGAATTTTCAGCATCATTACTCGTCTTCAATGTCACATGATCCTTCAGAAATCATTCTAAAATGCTGATTTAGTGCTAAAGAAAAAACATTATTACTATCAATATAGAAAACGGTTGTGCTGCTTAATATTTTTGTGGAAACAGTGATATATTTTTCAGGATTCTTTGATGAATAGATTGTTCTAAAGAACTACATTTATAAAGAAAATTTAACAGGTTTAAATGTTTTAAACGTCACTTTTCATCAATTGAACGCATCCTTGCTGAATAAAAGTAATTTCTTAAACAACAGTTTTGAACAATAAATGCAACTTATAATAATATCAACAACAACAACGTGACATCAGTGGGTACCTGAGCAGCAGTGCAAATGTCCTCCTGAAGGCTAACATCCTGAGACCTAAGCAGCTCTAGCTCCTCCCGGAGTCTCTCCCGCTCAGTCTCAACCTGCTCTATAAGCACCTCGCTTTCATACTCGGATTCACTCCTCAGTGCTGTAAGTTTATCCCGGAACTCCTGCTCCAGACCCCTGCATGAAAAGAAAGAGAGTCACACTGTAGAGCCCTTGCATGGCTCTTTATCAGATGTCATTGACTAGAGAAGAGCAGCCATACTTAATTTTAGACTCATTGAGAGACTCCATGGTCGCATGACGATCATCCACCTCTCTGACCAGCTGCAGGTTGCGGCGGTCAGCCAGTTCCAGGTCCGCCTTGGTTTTGTCCCTCTCCTGGCAGGCCTGGTCTGCCAGGACTCTATAGAGGTGGAACACAAAAACCACCACATCATGAGATGTGACAAATGATGCATCAGAATGAATGATCAAGTAACACCTTGTTAAGCGTGCAAAGACGTTTGGAGGCTAAAGTAAAGCCACTTTGCAGTTGTTTCACGTGTGGGGGCTTTCACACTTGGTTCGATTGCCTGGTCGGAACCAGAGTTCGATTGGGGAGATCAAACTCCTCCCTCCCCCTGCCTCCACTGGATTGTTTTCACATTAACGACGACACAGCAGAAGGCGGCAAAATGCATAGCTCACCTATTTTACGTTTTGGTTTTTGAACCTTTGGCACATAACGGCACTTGTGTCTGTCTGCCACGAATGTACTGCAAATGTTCTAAAGAAATGACACATTCTCTGCTTGCTGTGCGTCAGTCAAGCTTGTCAGGACAGTGAGTGAGAACCCACACAAATGCAGTTTTATCGAATCATACATCATCAATAGCGGCTCACTTCCGAGATGTAGTGCGATTGCATTCATATCAGCAGCGAACCGCACCAGAGTTCACATAAGTGATCCCCCTGACGACGACGGTACAATTCGATTTCGATTCCGATTCGATTCAATATTGATTATTTTGGATATATATCAGGTACAATACATGGCAAATTTTCTCAAGGAAAACAAATCTCTTAACTAATTCTGTAAACTATGGGAGTCAGTTGGTACTACATTAGCCTACTATAATACTGAAGTAAAAATTAACTGATTTTTATACAAACACTTTTTTTATAATAATAATAATAATAAAGTTATATGAAATATATACATTCAATGGTGGTTGTCAAAAACCATGCCTAATTTATTCAAACATGCATTAAATATTGAAGAACATTAAAAAACTATAATGAATATGTAATGTGGTGCATATATTTAGCAAAATGCTCCTCTCTAGAGTTATTTTTTCTAGCTGACTAATGAGTTTATGGACACTGGATATGGTTTTTCTGAGGTAAATTGTTGCGTGACATTGTTTGCAAGCTGTTTTACTGACGTCTTTCCATATTTTTTACCCAGCCCTAGTTCGCCGGTGCACACCTGAGTTCAGAAAAAAAGCGTTCACAATATTCAAATGAACCGAAATCTGACGTCAATTGAACGTGGGTGCGCACCAAAAGTGCTAGTGTGAAAGCATACAACATAAATAAAACTGCTGAACACAGTAACATTATATGTCCTCCAGGTGGAGACAAAAAACAAACAGCACAGACATTCAGGTGAATCTCATGAAGAGGCAAAAATAAAATAGGTGTATTAAGATTTCTGCATCAGGACATTATTTTCAGGACACATTATATATATATATATATATATATATATATATATATATATATATATATATATATATATATATATATATATATATATATATATATATATATATATATATATATATATATATATATATATATATATATATATATATATATATATATATATATATATATATATATATATATATATATATATATATATATATATATATATATATATATATATATATATATATATATATAAATAAATAAATAAATGTTAAAACATTACAACATCAGGGTAACGTGCTGGTAACCTCTCTTAATTTGAATATTTAATTAATTTCAAGACCAGGTTTAGTAATACAGTAAAATGACTTAAAGTAATGAGAATCATTATTAAAAACAAGTCAATACTAGTCATTAATAGGAAATGGTAAAATTGTCCTGAAAATGTCACAATGCTAAATGAATAAATACACACACACTTTGGTTTTCAGGTGAAGTGTGATCTTTTTGACAGGCTTTGTGAGTAAATACAGATCTGATGTGAATAACACTCACTGTAAGTAGTTTATCTCATTTTTGTAGGAGACCAGAGCAGCCTGATGGATGCCGTTTCCACTGACCAGTAACTCATTGTCCAGGGCCAGAGTGAGTTCAGCCAGACACAGTCGCTCCTCCAGAGAGAAGTCCAGAGTCTGTGTGCAGGTTCAGAATGAAAAACAATTCAAGCCATGGTTTATAGAAAGAAAATTATGCAAGCATTATTCAGCGTTTGTCAGTGTTTAATTAATGCAGTTAACATCCAAGTAATCTGTTACCTGTAGAATATCCCTGCTGTTGTGGATGCCCTCCTCCGTCCAGAAGGCGATGACTTTATCTGGGCTTGTGCATCCCGATCCATCATCCAGCCGGGTCAACAGCCTCTGACCCACCGTAGCCGACAGTAGAGAAGGGGAGGTGGAACGCACCAAACGTTCCTCAAGGGCCTGAAAGAGCAGCGGGAACGACATGAGAAAAAAAGACAATGATCCAGCAAAGTTCAGTATTCAGCTGTGAGGAAAACCGCTGAAAGGAAAAAAAAAAAAAAAACTCTCACAGTCCCACCACACAATGCACAATGCTGTCCTTGACATGCCAGAGCTAGAGCCTCAATCATGAACAAAATTATTTTACTGACCACTAATAAACGTCCTTCTGGTGTCGTAACCCTTAAGCTGGCTTAGCCTCATTTTAGCTCCAGCGACCGCCAAATATTCATGCAACTCGGCATTTGTTATCAAGCACTGATTGCTGAAGCTGTTTTTCTCCTTAAAGGAAGCCTGATCTTTTAAATCCTACACTTTATTAACCAACAAATCTTGCATCTGAATATGTGCTTAGCTTAAGTTAAGATACTGGTTTAAATATTTTTGACTTTCAGTAAAATCACCTCAGAATTGTCATCACTAAAGGTGATCACACTGTCTTTACATTCCCATGTAAAAACATCACATGCAGGTATGAGGCCTGTTGTACAGTACATCTCAGCTTTGATTCAAAGTTTGGCTATTGCATAGCAATACATTTGTGCCTTCCCAGAAACAAGAGAGCAAAAACAGGAGGCTCCACCTTCCCAATTAAGTTAATTGGTTCCAGCCAGTGCAGCCCTCAGTAACTTGGCTTGATTTTGGAGTTCTGAAATGAATCCTATTTGACAGTCAGGAAATCATTTAGCTGCCTTTTGTGTTTGGAAAACCATGGCAAAATTGGTAGAGTCTTTAGTTGTTGATTTTTTCAGCGGCTTTTTCATTTAATCAACAGGTGAGAGGAAAATTGGCAGATACAGAAGATTTCTGTACTTTATCAGTTACATGAACCTGCCAGTCTGGCATGCATTAAAAAAATTAAGCATTCCAAGCATAACAACATATGATCAAATGTATGATACTGGCTGGGGCTAGACAATTAATCAATTACAGCAAAAATAATTTTTCAGCAGCACACCAAAAAAACTATCATCAATATAACCAATTATTGTAATATATATACTAAATAAATATTGTTTGATACTCTCTCTTTTTCTATCTATCTATCTATCTATCTATCTATCTATCTATCTATCTATCTATCTATCTATCTATCTATCTATCTATCTATCTATCTGTCTGTCTGTCTGTCTGTCTGTCTGTCTGTCTGTCTGTCTGTCTGTATATATATATATATATATATATTATTCAGGTATATATATTAGGGGTGTAACAATATATCGCAATACAAAAATGCAACAATTTGTTTCGTGGATAGTGACAATATGAATTGTGTAAAGTTCACCCAAAATTTTAAATAAAGTTTTAGTGTCAGTACTACATAAAACTACTATACACTCACCTAAAGGATTATTAGGAACACCTGTTCAATTTCTCATTAATGCAATTATCTAATCAACCAATCACATGGCAGTTGCTTCAATGCATTTAGGGGTGTGGTCCTGGTCAAGACAATCTCCTGAACTCCAAACTGAATGTCAGAATGGGAAAGAAAGGTGATTTAAGCAATTTTGAGCGTGGCATGGTTGTTGGTGCCAGACGGGCCGGTCTGAGTATTTCACAATCTGCTCAGTTACTGGGATTTTCACGCACAACCATTTCTAGGGTTTACAAAGAATGGTGTGAAAAGGGAAAAACATCCAGTATGCGGCAGTCCTGTGGGCGAAAATGCCTTGTTGATGCTAGAGGTCAGAGGAGAATGGGCCGACTGATTCAAGCTGATAGAAGAGCAACTTTGACTGAAATAACCACTCGTTACAACCGAGGTATGCAGCAAAGCATTTGTGAAGCCACAACACGCACAACCTTGAGGTGGATGGGCTACAACAGCAGAAGACCCCACTGGGTACCACTCATCTCCACTACAAATAGAAAAAAGAGGCTACAATTTGCACGAGCTCACCAAAATTGGACAGTTGAAGACTGGAAAAATGTTGCCTGGTCTGATGAGTCTCGATTTCTGTTGAGACATTCAGATGGTAGAGTCAGAATTTGCCGTAAATGGTAAAATGGTAGATGGACTGCATTTATATAGCGCTTTTAACAGACCTACGGCCATCCAAAGCGCTTTACATTTGCCTCACATTCACCCATTCATACACTCATTCACACACCGACGGCGGTGTCAGCCATGCAAGGCGCCATCCAGCTCATCGGGAGCAGCTGGGGTTAGGTGTCTTGCTCATGGACACCTCGGCACTTGGTCAGGTGGAACCGGGGATCGAACCACCAACCTTCCAGTTTGTAGACAACCTACATGAACCACTGAGCCACTGCCGCCCATCAAAGTAAACAGAATGAGAACATGGATCCATCATGGCTTGTTACCACTGCGCAGGCTGGTGGTGGTGGTGTAATGGTGTGGGGGATGTTTTCTTGGCACACTTTAGGCCCCTTAGTGCCAATTGGGCATCGTTTAAATGCCACGGCCTACCTGAGCATTGTTTCTGACCATGTCCATCCCTTTATGACCACCATATACCCATCCTCTGATGGCTACTTCCAGCAGGATAATGCACCATGTCACAAAGCTTGAATTATTTCAAATTGGTTTCTTGAACATGACAATGAGTTCACTGTACTAAAATGGCCCCCACAGTCACCAGATCTCAACCCAATAGAGCATCTTTGGGATGTGGTGGAACGGGAGCTTCGTGCCCTGGATGTGCATCCCACAAATCTCCATCAACTGCAAGATGCTATCCTATCAATATGGGCCAACATTTCTAAAGAATGCTTTCAGCACCTTGTTGAATCAGTGCCACGTAGAATTAATGCAGTTCTGAAGGCGAAAGGGGGTCAAACACAGTATTAGTATGGTGTTCCTAATAATCCTTTAGGTGAGTGTATAATGCAATGGGGGAATATTTGTGGTCCTGATAATGCCAAATGTCTTGCGTTGCCAGTAAAAAGTGGCCTACATTATTTTAAATATATCTAGTCAGTGACAGAGTGCAAGCATATTCGTCAAAAATAATTCTGTATTTTCAGCTTCAGAATCATGAATATTTTTAATTTGGTGTTACCATTGTCCTGTGAATTTGGTTACCAACACCAAGACCAAGGTTATTATTTTTCACCCCCAATGTAATACCAAATTTGGAATTTAATCAACAGTAAATTTTTTGTTAACCTTTTATGTTATGTCTTGGAATATCGCAATAATATTGTATCGTTATATGTAGCGAATCGTGACATGAGGGTATCGTTACACCCATAGTATATATATATATATTATAATAATGTATTTTTGTCATTAACTGTTTTGTGTATAATGTTTGGTAATACTGTGTAAACAGTTATGCCAATATAAAATACAATTTTTATTTCAGGGAAATCATTAGCAAAATTTTTAAATATTAAATAAGCACATTAGATTATTTATATACTACCAGTTGCAACATAAAAATGTTAAGAAAATAATCACATATAACTGCTTCTTTCACACGTTCACTTCATTTGCAGAGAAAACCATGCAGTCAAACTCTTGCATACTGGTGCCAGCGTTTGCAGCAGATTATTTGGCAAAGCTACAGTATGTTTGTTTTTGGTTACAATCTGCTTTCACCGTGACCTTGAGTTGATCCTGACCTTTGAGATGGAGCGTTGCGGTTTGGGCCGGGCAGGGGTGGAGGTAGAGATGGGTGCAATGTGACGCTGTTGTGTGAACAGACCGCTCTGGAACTCACTGAGACTGACTCTCCCATCCTGATCCTTGTCTAGTTTCCTGAAAAGAGCGTCTAACTCCTGTGTACAGACAAACACATATGGTGTTTGTTTAGTGACTCTAAAATTCCATTGTTACTTTGTTACTAATTCCACTCTGTACAGAATGTTACATGACTGTACCTCAGACTGTAAGTCCTTGAGACCAATGTGGTCACAGACGAGCGACAGCTCCTCACGGTTAAGTGATCCTCCTGCACCGACCCCCAGCTCCTCCCATACTGCTCTCACCTGCCTGTCTGTCACTTCCTGCTGAGGGTTGGATGAGCGCTGAGGACTTTCTGTGCCCTCTTGATTCCAGAGCTTCAACTGACCTTGGGTATATGACAGAAAGAATTACATTCATTTGCTTATTTGTGATTTACATATTCATTTAAAAGTTACACAATTATATAATACCTTGTGCCACAAAAAAGGGGTGTGTGGACTCCTTGTTGCTTCCTGTGTCCTCATCTGATTTGAGACTCTGTAAATAAAGCATTGACAGTGTCACCATTAAATTAAAAAAAAAGATTGTTGTTGTTTTAAATGGAATATAGTGGGATTTATTATAAATGATCCATGCACATCATTATTTCTTTTAAATTAAAGGTGCTGTATGTAAGAATGACAGCTAGTGGTTGAAATGGGTACTGCAGTCCAAATTTAAAATATTGTTTGCCCCGCCCCACCCCCTCCTCCTCGACTCGACACTCACACGTGTTGCCAGTTTGAGGACACGCAACAGGTACAAGCTCAATAGACAATGAAATCAGAGGAGACTTGCACACTGTAAGTTGATCAGTGTATTTATTGATCATTATTACGAGTTGATTTATCCTCATTTTAATGTGCTTCCGTTCATTTTTTGGATGGATGCTGAGGCTTTTTAGGTCGGGTAGAATCCGACCGAGAATCTGACAGAAAAGAGACCCGCAGTCACGGATTAATTGACAGCTGTCAGACTCGCAAAGATGGAGTGACGCCAGTAGCTTTGCAACAGAGCGGTCATTCGAAGTAGAGGACTTTTCTCCACCACCTTCACCTGAAGTGGAGGAGGGTGAATTGTCTGTGGACACAGGGCCAGAGCCTTATCAAGTCGAGCCGCTGTCTCAAACTGCGTTAACTCCCAATGCCGACGATGCTAGTGAAGCAGCAGCACAAGAGAGAATGGGACCACTGACCTAATCTATGAACAGTCAAATCCTTATACTGAATGCCACTAAAAATAGATCAGATACATGCAATGTAACTGAATCAATAAGCAGTGCAGGACCAATAAGTTCAAACATAATAGCCTCTTATAAACAGATTTCCTCAAATAAAAGTTAGACTGTATGCCAGCACGGAACTGTTGTTCGTTACCATGGCAACCACTTGCGTGTCAAGGTTTAAAAAGTATCTTCTGTACAAAATATTGCAAGAAAAGCCAACGTGTACTGACAACGGCATTATTTAACCGTATTTTCTTCATTAGAATGTTGATAGCAAGTGTCAAGTGAGTTTCATTCATAATGTTTCTACTTCATGTAACATGAGAGTTCATACTGGAGTGAAGCTGTTCTCATCATGTGATTGGGGAAAACATTTCTTAGGGCGTGGTGAGCTTGTGCCAGGGGCGTGGTTGTGAGCCATTGAAAGAACAATCATACGTCACTATGACCTAAAACGTCCAATAGGAAAATTCAACTGCAGTAGCCACCGTTCAACCTTAAGAGGGCAGCACTCAGACGTTTTTACACCATATATTGTAGAATTAAAACACTTTATACCCAAATGTCAAAACATTTACTCGAATCAATGAACAGCACTAATAAAGCCCCAGTCTTGCAGATCATTGGTTTACGGTTTAGTTACCCTTTAAATAGTATGTAAATAGTATTAAAAACATTTTTCAAATGAGGTCTATAATGGTTTCAAACGCCTCACTGCTTTTGTCATGTCAAGTCAAGTCAAGTCAACTTTATTTATATAGCGCTTTTAACAATGTAGATTGTTTCAAAGCAGCTTTACAGTGTTAAACAGGAAAATAATGCAGCATAATTTTATTAAGCTGTATAGCCATTTGATGTCATCAGTTCATTTCAATTTCCATACGGTCACAGTGTGGGCTTTAGATCAATAATTAGATCAGTAATTTAGTTTATATGGTTAATTTAGTTTATTAATTAGATTTATTTCGATGTTTAGTTGAAAAATATAGTGTCCCCAACTGAGCACGCCAAGCCAGAGGCAACATGTGATCTCATCCATTTATGTCTATTATAGTGTGTGCCAGTTATGCCAAAAATGGTTATTTTGCAGTTTTAATAAATTTTCAAGTAAAAATGTTTGGTCAAATAATAGGGGGGTAACGGTACATGTATTCGTATTGAACCGTTTCGGTACAGGGCTTTCGGTACGGTGCACACGTGTACCGAACGGTTATGAATGTAATCTTTAACAGTTAACAGTCGACTTGTTGTGAGCGCGGAACACACTTCAATCCGAGTTCCCACACGAACATATTAAGTATTCAGTCCATTTTATCACGAAATTCAACCGATAAATGCCGTTTTAACGCTCTTTAATGTGATGTGACTGATAGACATTGTTTATTTAATGTATGTTTAAATAAACCTGTCATGAAAATTACAGCCACTAAATGATTATATTTCAACAACGAATAAAAATAATTAGATTTAGAAGTTAATGCAAAAACTGCCTAATGTGAATCTTATGAGTGTTGATTATTATATCTAAAAATAAATAGCAACTGAATTTAGGCTAATAGTTTGGGCTCTGTTGTTAATCTTTAATAGCTGTATGTAAGTAAGGGCTCCCTATATAGTTTACAGCATTATCTTTAAGAAACTTTTAGTTATAATTTAATTCATTTAAGGACAGACACAATTTTTTTCATTAAACCACTGTTGAATAAAAATTAATAAAAAGCAATTTTGTAAAACTGCTGTACCGAATCCATACCGAACCGGGACTTCAAAACCGAGGTACGTACCGAACCGTCAGTTTTGTGTACCGTTACACCCCTATCAAATAATGATCAATACAAAGTTTTAACTGAGGCTGATATTATTTTTGGTTAATATTGTCACTAGAGCTGGGTGATTTATTAAATTTTATTTTCAATTATGATTTCTTCCAATATAAAAACAAGACAATAGAGAGATAATGATTATTGTGCCGCATTGTTCCTGTGCGCTTTCAACCCTCCATAAAAGTCCAAACTGACTCCCTGCCAGGATGTTCACTACTGTAGTTGATCTAATTTATTTTGGTCTAATTCATTTTAACATTCAAGGAAATCTACTGTTAAACCACTGTTTCTTTTTTTACTTGAATAAATGCATGTTTACACAGTAATTGTGTTAAATAGAATACTGTGTGTTATGTTGTATACTGCACTTTTTTGGCAACATAGTAGGGCCCTGTCTCAAATAACACCCTTCATACGCTTCACTTACGGTCTTGTGGACTAACAATGGCCACCACGTGTGTGTGATCGTGAAGACCATGGGACCGTAGGGCAGAGGTCTTCAACCCTGCTCCTGGAGGCCTCTTGCTCTGCAGTGTTTATATCCAACCTGCTTCAGCTTGTGATTTTCAAGCGATCCTGAAGAGCTTGGCTGCATCCGAAATCGCATACTCTTTTGAGTATGTACTTATTTTGAATAAATAATTACTTCACAACCAATAAAAAACTATGATCTATATAGTATGCATGTGTGTAGCATGAATGTAATCTGGACATACTAAATTCGCCATGCTTATCACGTGACCTACCAGCGTCAGTTACGTTGCTTCACTGCCATTCATAAATCCTCTCCCATGGCCTCACGGGATAGTAAAGTGCCCATCGTATAATTGTTCGATTTTGGTGTATTTAGCCGTGCAGTCGTTTGGGTGGCTCGCCAATGTATTCGATTTCTCCAATACATAAAATAAGTAAACTTGACCAGAGTTCTTGTAGGGAGAAGAATTTATTGAAGGTTTGTAGTGTAGCAGTCTTTCAGCATCGATGTTATCATGCCGCCCTTCAACATCTTAACCCAACGTTCTGTGTTCTGAGACAGAACTTTATACAGGGAAGACAAAGGGCTTCAGACAAAGGGCAACTGTTAGGACCTCCCACAGGAGATCGTTCTTATACACCCCAAACGTTCCTGCCATCAGTCCTGATCCAATCAGCATAACAGTGACATTCAAATGCATAGATGCTAATCTAATCACTCATGGGCTCCAAGGGCCATTAAAGACAAATGGTGCTCATTTTACAAACAGGAACTGGCCAGTATCAGTATGCACACGTCAGAATCTTGCTGGAACTAGTAGGTCATCCGGGTACTTTCTGCCTACTCTTTTATGAATACTGTGAGTTCGGACATACTTCTTTTGTCACATACTGTTTTTCACCTACTATATAGTAAGGAAGTATGCAATTTCATTCAGCCCTTGATTAGCTGGTTCAGGTGTGTTTGGGTGCTCGTGAGTGCCCCCTTTGCGGTTGATATGCGCCCACTTTTGCCAAGCCCGAACTGAAGCGAGCTACACAGCAGACTTCTTCCTGACAGTCAAAGCGTTGTTACGTTGTGAAAGTGTGTGTGTTGACTTGTAGGAGTGTTTAGGGTGCCGTCTTACAAGTATTCCATACATAGTGTGCACATTATACGTACTAAATACTACTATGTATTATAATAGTATGCTACTCTGACCATCTCAATTGTAAACTTATGATCACAAAGGCCCTAATTAAAGAAGCATATCTTCTTGAATTGAGGTTTTGACTGTTTACTGAAGTATTGTTGAATAAGCGCATTGAGAAAGTGTAGCTGCATGAACTAGAATGGTTCAGTGATCACAAGGAACGCAATACAATCATCATAAGGCATTCCATCCCAGCAGTCATTATTTCTGCAACGCTGGACGGGAACAACTAGCAGACTGAGGATACAAGCGGTGAAGTAATGCGTTCACATCAGTATAGAAACACTGCAATATACTAAACAGCTTAAACCTTGCTCATTTAAAGCCAGCTAAATCTTTCTGTAATGATGTAAAAGAGCTTACATAAGAGATGGTTTGGAGTCGGATTGAGTTATGCAACAGTTCCAACGCTGAGAGCGCTTTAAAATCTGATGACAAAAGATGAATGAAGTGAAATACTAAAATTTGTAAATGTGTAATTGTAAAGGTCTTTGCTAACTGGATACTGCCCAGTACACACTGAATACTGCATACTATTTTAATAAAATAGAATGCAAAACTGTATGTATTATGTAACAAAATGTTTGGTTACTGTAAGTTGACTTCGTTACAACAATGTATAGATACATATAGAGGTACATTAAATCATCTATAATCTATATATAAAGATCAGTGAGCATATACTGAAATATAATGAATTTACAAGTTATTATAATTTCACATGCTGTATTTCAATTACTTTAAAGGTGTTATGTACAGAACATCTAATAAACAATAAGTTAAATAAATTAAGCATTTAACTTTCACACACTTCATGTAACACAAATATTTAGTTGTGATACCATGTATAAATAGGTGACAGGAAGGATTCATTTTCATCATCTTGCATTGAGACACTCAAAAAATTATTTTATGATGCTGTTCACTTTATTTAAGCAATTAATCTTGATTTAACACAATTATATCAGGTTTCTGGTTCAAATGTAATTGATTCATGTTAAACTGACTTAAAACCGTTACTCTTTGACATAACGATGTTTTCATTTTGAAATAACATGTTTCAATCAAGTAACCCAATCAAACAAGACTTTCACTTCCCATCATGCTTTGCAAAGGGGCTGAATTCGGAGTAAATGTTTAAATAAAGTGCTAGTTGATGCATTTTTAACAAGATGAGAAAATGGATAGACTTTTTACTGCTTAATGTTTTGTTATGTTGGTATTTAAAAGTTTTTGTTATGTTAGTGTTTTTGGAGGTTACCATTATGGTGAAGTGTAGAGCATGTGCTTGGCGTGAGGACCTGCTAATAACAATTCAAGTTGATTTAATAATTAAAAAACAACTACTTTGAGCATGCCATGGATGTAACAAAACCATCTTCTGGCTAGCCAATAAGACCTTGTAAAAGGTTTTGTAAATGTTATAAAATAAAATATAAAACATAAAAATAATCAATTAAACTGGATTACTTGTTTTGGTTTGTTTTTTTGTAATTATTTTAGAATAATTAAATTGAATAGTTTTGGACAAAATTAAGAATGTTAACCTGATTGAACTAAATGGCATTGAATTAACCTTACGTAAAACACTTAAGTTTACTGAAATAAACAATTTTAATTCAATTCAACATAACCCAATTACGTGGAACCTCCTGACATAATAAAATTGAGTAAAACCCACGTATCATTTTTTTGAGTGGATGTAGTTAAGTATTTGGGTTTATTGTACACAATATAATAATTCTGCTTTGTTTAGGCTACTTCTGTGTAACTTTTCCTGACTTGTGTGACATGTTGTATTAAAGAATGCCTGACTCGGAGGTACACGTTTCCCAGATGTTGAAAACAATGGTGATGTCACTTCCAGTTGAGCACATTGAATTATTGGATAGTGTATTCAGTGCAGTGTGCACTGTTGTATACTGTGCATCGTGGTAAATGTAGTACAGTAGTAAGTCATCTTGGTATTCTATACTGTGCACATTATACATATGCATACTGCACAAATGGTCAAAAGTAGTACGGCAGATTGCGTAAACTTTTATACAGATAATGCAGGATTCATTTATGTGCTATTGCCATCTAGTGGTAGATTACAGTTTGATGCAGACAGTCACTGACTTGTAAAATGTCTGTGGTTTGATCAATGTATGGCAATGGTCAAATGCAGGAGACATAAAGGACAGAATACACAGATCGAAACACTACACAGTTCAGCTTCCAGCAACAAAAGAATAAACCCAGCTGACTATGGGACAAGCCACAATCAATTACCATCAGCATTACATTTTAAACAACATTACATAACTGTTCACATAAGCTCTTTTTCAGGGGGAAGGCAGAGAGCGGAAAGTCTTGTATTATCTCTCTCTCTCTCTCTCTCTCTCTCAGTCAACAGTAAAGAAAAAGCCACTTAATTGATCTCCGCTAAGAAATGAAGTGAGGAACATCACACATTCTGTCCTTAAGTCATCGTTCATGCGCAAACAATCCCTCATACCGTGTGTTCACTAAGATAAGCATTGAGATATGAAGGTCTTTCAGCAAAGGCTACTCTCTAATTGAGGTGCACAAAAACTCCCAAACAATCTGAAAAAATGAGATCCTTCTCGAATTACAATTTATCAATCAAGTTTCTCAGCTTCTGCCTGAAGAAAATACAAATGTGTTGTATTTTAGGCTATGACGTAATCAAAACTGAATAATCTATGTGCCATGACAAGGTTTGTGTGCAATATTCAGAATCAGAAAGCTTTGGAAAACGCTCAAGTGCGTATTTGTGTTTACGCTCTGGAAAACGTCAAATGTGTTTTTGCAGCGGTGAGCAATGTAGCCAATCACAGACATGTTTGTTGATCTTTTGAACGCAATGGCCAATCAGAGGTGTTTAATTTAGTAAATAAACTCACCACTCAAAACGCCAGAGTTTTTGTTCAGTGCGAGATTCATTGTGCAGTGTAGACAGCTTCACTGATTATAATGGAACGTTGTGAGATCAATAACCTGAGATGAGTGACGGCTTTTTAGTGATTATAAAGTGAGCATGCTTTTGAGGCTATAGATTTCCATTGAATAAAAGTTTCGTTTTTCATGCAGCTAAGAGGACCAACAGCCAATTACATGCTGCAAAGTTTCGGAAGTGACATCTACATATAAATGCTGGATTCACTCTCGAAAATGTAGCTTATTGTATCATCTTTGTGTCAAATCATCTTTAGCAATTTTTAAGCTAAATAAGGTATTACATTTTTTGATAAACAACTGTTTCAAAGCAGATTAAAAGCCCACTGAAGTGCCTTGAAATGCACAGCATTATTCAATGTGTTGACGTAATTTCCCCTGAAACAGGAAGACAGGACTGGACATATCAAGCAGCTCCTCACCTTTTTTAAAACAGCCAATAGTGTTTTGTTTATATCACAGTTTGACTAGAGCCTTTCAGCTTAGTAAAGCCGCAGTTTCCTCCTAATCGCTAACCGTTTCTCATCATAATCTCCTCCATATCGCTTTGAAATACAGCATTCTGTGCAGAATTCAAATGGGTCTGATATGTTTTGTTGTCTGCGCTGACTCATGCATGTGATCCGCTCTGTGCTATCGTGTCTCTGGACCGGAGCAGACTGTGTGTGTGTGTGTGCGCTGCAGTGCGCGTGAAACTAATGTGAAACCTCAACTGAAAGCATATTTACACTGTCTGAATCGTTCCCAAGTCAACAAGTGACCAATTTCAGCTGCAGCTTCAGCGTCTATTTAGGGGGCGGGACGCTTCAGATTCTACAGAGCATTTGATTGGACAGAAGATGTGATGAGAAGTCATAAAAGGCCGTGATCCATTTTAGCAGAAGCGAGAGACTGAAAGTTTTGAACGCTTATATCTCCTAAATGCGAATTTTGTCATTGTTTTGGAACACACTAGCTTATTCATAACCTTAAGGCTAACATATTCATACTAAAAACTAAAACACTTACATTTTGATTTTAGGGGGCCTTTAACACTTGTTGTTCGGTTTATTTGGTTCATTGGCATTTTAACGCCAAACCTAAAGATTCTGAACCTAAAGGCATTGGGATACTTCCCAACCTGATTGGTCGACTTTTATTCCATATATTCTCCAAACTTACCGAAAACAATGCTGTGTACTGGGCTAAATGCACTCGTTGTATGTGTGTAGCCTACATATGATGGTATTATTTATTATTTTGGCCAGCTGAGAACTCATGAAGAGATTATTAAATGTGTAAAGGAGTCAAAACAGCGGCAGGAATCCCTCTGTCACACACACACACACACACACACACACAAACAAAGATCTGCTGCGAGGAGACACGGATCTGATGCCTTTACTGAACTGTGATGGGCAACATCGCAACTATGACAAGAAAAAACAGGTGTGCATGAGCATTCTGTCCTTTTTAGGGTCACATCTTGTGACATCATGTCCTGTTTTTTGTTTGTTTACATGTCTTTGGTCCGTGTTGATTTCATTCAAACCGCACCAGATTTTGTTTGGAAGCTGATCGAGATCCATCTTTTCACCAGTGTTCGGATGGCAGCATTCACACTTATTCAAATGAACCGCATTAACAGAGCAATCGCACCAGGGTTCGTTCACAACACATCCTAAAGATATTTTTTACAGCCTTCAATTATAAAAAAGTGTATTTAAAGGTCCCGTTCTTCGTGATCCCATTGTTCAAACTTTAGTTAGTGTGTAATGTTGCTGTTAGAGGATAAATAATACCTGTAAAATTATAAAGCTCAAAGTTCAATGCCAAGCGAGATATTTTATTTAACCGAAGTTCCCTTTCAAAGCCTACAGCGAACGGCCGGCTTGGACTACATCCTGGTACTTCCTTCTTTAATTACGTCAGTAGAACAGTAGAACAGACTAACCTCCGCCCACAAGACTACGCAAAAAAAGGAGGCGTGGTCTTGTTGCTCTCCCACGTGGAGAAGAGGACGTGTCGCGTGGAGAAAAGGAAGTAGTGCGTTTGAGTGTGTTTGTCGCCATGTCGTCGAGACGCTGTTATTTTCATCCCGGAGTCAAATCACCTTTGTTTGGCTTTCCCAGGGACGCTGTAGAGATCATTGAGCGCATGCATCACCCCGTTAAGAGGCGTGACCTTTCCACGTGCACTAAGCTGCTGTCGAATCACACCACAGGAACCGGGCCACGTTCGCTAAGCTGCGGTCAAATCACAACACGGGAACCGCTGGCACAATCAGAACTCGTTACGTATTTCTGAAGGAGGGACTTCATAGAATAAAGGAACTCATCAGCCGTTTTTAGGACAGTGAAAACAGCGGTATACAGATAAGTAAATTGTGTGAAAAATACTGTGTTTTTTTACACGCAAAACATGAACACATGTTATATTGCGCACTGTAAACACAATCAAAGCTTCAAAAAAACACGAAGAACGGGACCTTTAAGATGTTTAAAACTTCACAGACACCCTTGTGAAACCTTACATAATATTTAAACTGTGCTCATCAGATTACACATAAATGTGCTCATGTTCATCAGATTACTTATCGAAACATGGTATGTTGGATCCTCCTGCTACAGAACAACACAGAATCACTAGTGCAGAGAGTCGATTTAGGGAGCATGTAATCTCCTCCATTCAGCGAAATAGCATGTACTGGGTTACATAAAAGGTCTAAATATTTCAAACACTGTTATGAAAAAAAGAGAGGGAGAAGAAAAGGAGAACAGAGTGGAGAGACATAGAGAGAGAGAGAGTAAGAGAACGAGGGAGGGCTCTGGTATGCAAGTATGCGTTTCTAAAATGAGAGGCGCAGTTAGAGGAAGCGCCATGCCAAATTATAGCCAAACCCTTTCCTTGTTGTACTTCACATTATCAGGCCTTCTGACCACAGCTGATGCTCTGCACCCTGAGCTCCTCCCAGACCAAGACCTCTAATCCTGGTTGAACACATTCGACACGTAAAACACACCATGTTGAGCACACACACAGGCACTAAAACATCCTAGACCAAATGGAGCCTGGTTGGCTGGTTCATAAACACCAAATGCTGGCGGTTGCCAACATAAACTGTACTGATGGACCAGCATGCTTTCATTCTTGGCTAAAGCACTTGATTGTTCAACTGTTCCACAGACTGCGACCTACTCTCTCAAGAAGTCTCAACCCAAATAACAGCTTTAGACAAGATTTTTATCTAATTAAGATGATCTGAGTGGTTGTACCACATTGCTATTCAAATGCTACGGTGTGAATAAGTACACTTTAGCATACTTTAAAAAATACTAATTAGGTAAAACCATACACTTTAAAATAATATAGTTACGTGTGAACTGAACGTAGTTTTCGGACACTTTGGAAAATTTGCATGTTATTTTGAATGAAATGAAAATTAGGGGTGGGCGATATAGAGTCAAAATTATATCACGATATTTCAAGAATATTTGCGATGATATTTATGACGATATAGAAAAAAATATATTGGTGATTGCAGCTGGTAGGCATAACCAATCGCTAATGTTTAGTCGTGACGTATGTCATCTCAAACTAGCGCACAACATCAACGTCATCGTTCTCAGCCACTCCCTCTGTTCGCTGATTGGACCGGTTAAAATTTTACCGGAGAAAACCAGAGAATATACCGCAATCCCAGATGGACTGAATCCGAAATCGCCCCCTGTACTTAAATAGGGCATTATTTGAGGGGACAGACATTTGTAGTGGTGTCCGAAATTATAGTGGACGTTATTGAGTGCACTCATTCAATCCCACAATGCACCGCAATAACAAGTGTACGGCCGATTGTACAAACAATGGCTGTCCGACTTCACTCACTCGTTTTCATTCACTCCTTCAAGTGAACTGTATTAGTGGACTAATGTAGGGAATAGTGAATGAGGGTTTAGGGGGCGATTTTGTACTGAAGGAAAATTAAAATTGAGCGGAAGTACGTAGGAGGGCGGAGCCAGGCTACAGGTACATGTAGTTCCAAGTCAGATGAATCACCGTTCTATATCAATGCGCTGTTTTCATTGATACGCACACACACATACACACACAGGCCTACGTCACTCCCATACAGAGAGTGGAGATCACGCTGCGCATTCAGGAGCACAGAAACTTGTTATCAACCCCACTTTTTGACTTTTAGCAATAAAATAGTCACGCAGATATGAATCTCTCTCTCGATATTTAATTCAAATAAATGTAATCTTACGCACTACTTTATCTCTGTGTCTGATTCAAAGCGGGCAGAATGCTGGACCTTACGAACTGTAACTGATGAAAATAACCATCAATTTTACCCTTCCAGTCAAATATTGTGCTGCAAACATCAATAACAGCTTTAAGTTGTCAATGCTTTGTCAGTTGTCAAGAGGAATACATTTTTCATGTTAAAATGTATACCGGTGTTATTGTGGACGGTATGATATGGCACACCCCAAATGAAAATGTATTATCAGTAAAAATTATAATAAATGCAAATAGTTGAACTTAAGAGCTTCTTTTGACTCACTTAGAGGAGTAGTTCACTTTAAAAATGAAAATTACCCCATGATTTACTCACTAGGTGTAAATTACTTTATTCTTTCTGATGAACACAATCGGAGTTATATTAATAAATATCCTGAGGCTTCCAAGCTTTATAATGGCAGTGACGGGGTCCATATTGAGTTTGAAGCTCAAAAAAGTGCATCCATCCAATAAAGGCCTTCTGAAGTGAATCGATGGGGGTTTGTAAGACATATATCCATATTTAAAACTATTAAGTAACTATAAAGAAACAAAAAAAAAACTATAAAGAAACCAAACAGTTTATGGACCCAATTGACTTCCATAGTATTTTTCCCCCTATACTACGGAAGTCAACGGGACTCATCAACTCTTTGGTTACCCACATTCTTCAAAATATATTCTTTTGTGTTCAGCAGAACAATGAAATTCATACAAGTTTGGAACAACTTAAGAGTAAACAATGACAGTTTTCATTTTTGGGTGAACTATCCCTTTAAAGGGCACCTATTATGCCCCTTTTTACAAGATGTCATATTGGTCTTGGGTGTCCCCAAAATGTGTCTGCGTCTGCTTTCAGCACAAAATACACAAGAGATAATTTCTTATAACTTGTTGAAAATGTCATTTTGAGGCCTGTCTATAAAAAGCGCTGTTTTGGTGTGTACCGCTTTAAATGTAAATGAGCTGCATATCCCCGCCCCGTCTTTAGAAAAGGGCGTAGCATATACATCTCTCCTGTGCATGGCAGATTGCATACAGGTCACACAGGGCGGGTCTATGTTAAAATGGCAGTGTCAGTCAAACCTTGCGGGCGGGCCTTTGCAGTGTGATGTCACACTGCAGAGAATCTGAGAACAGCTTGTTCTGAAACACTGCTTATGATTTTTGGGGATTAAAAAAAAAATACTGGGTGGATTTTTATCGTTATAGGGTGGTTGTTTACACACACTGTCAACACACATTTATGTTCAAACATCATGTAAAAGTGGATTTTGTATAATAGGTGCCCTTTAAGTGAAGGGACATGTGGCTTGCATGAGCAAGAAAGTGTCATTGTTTCTAGTACCAAACCAAAATGGATCCAAAAATAACTCTTTAAAAATGAAACACATGGAACGAGAGTTCCAGCAGCACAGGTTTGCATTTGCACTGGCTCTCCAGTCTGGCACTGTTATGCACAAGTAAAATGACTCCAGAAGAAAAAGTACAGACACAGCAGAAACAACAAAACCCTTTTATGAGAGCTCCTGCTCTTTGAGGGGAAAAAAAGAGAATGTGAAATGGACCATGTTTTGATCCTGAGCCAAAAGTAACACTAAAGTCTGGTGAAGGTGGGGGCTGCACTATGGGCCAGCACTTGCACATTCCACACTTCCGCACTTCCTGTCTGTGAAAAGCAGGTCAGCCCAGATCCATTCACTAGAATCAAACTGATTCAGGTATTTCAATTGACTAACAATATGACACCTCAAGGGAACTGCCTTGTTTATATTTAACAACATCTATTTGCAAACAGTCCCAGGACGACTCGCCTATTTTCACTTGAATCTACATTTGAGTGTTATGCAAATTAGATTGTAATTACATGCTCTCGATTATTCGTGGGAATATAAATTGAGATAAAGTTAATATACACTACCATTTGGGGTCTGCAAGATTTTTTACTGTTTTTGTCTCTAATGTCTCACCAAAGCTACATTTAATTGTTCAAAATACTGTTTTCAATATTTAAAAACATTTCAAAATGCAATTTATTTATGTATGCAATGCTGAATTTTCAGCATCATTACACTAGTCTTCAGTGTCACATGATCCTTCAGAAATTATGCATAATATGCTGAATTGCTGCTCAAGAAACATTTCTTATTATTATCAATGCTGAAAATATCAATGCTGAAAATAGAAGTGCTGCTTATTATTTTTGGGAAAACCATGATACATTCTTTACAGGATTCTTTAATGAGTAAAACATTCAAAAAAAGAATAGCATATATTTGAAATAAAAGTATTTTGTAACATTATAAATGTCTTTTGTTTAATTTGCATCTTTGCAATTTGTAAATATTGCACCTTTGCTGTAAAAGTATTCTTTTTTTCCTTTTTTTTAAAAAAGGTAACACTTTTTTTAAGGTGACATAGTTACACGTTACTACATGTACTTACCAGGGGGGTAGCCAGTGGGCGGGCCTGACGAGCACAGGCCCACCCACTATGATGAGTAGGCCCCCCCAGTTTATTATGCAAATATAATATTTGTTAAATAACAGTTATTTAAATTATTTTAACATAATTACAAAATTATTATAACATCTCAAATACTAAAATAAATAAATTGTGGGGGGTTTTTTTACACTCAATGGTTTTTGCATAATGCTTAATGAGTTTGATTGACAGCTGTGTTAGGCAATTAGGTGTCAGGCTGGGTGACATGTATGTTGCGCAGCTCGCGCCTGTGAGTTCATGAAGTGTGTTTATCTATTCACTAAGCCTATAATTTGCAGTTATGTGATAGATAAACAGCAGCGATGCAAAATTCTATAAAAAGGACTTTTAAAAATTTGCATTGCCGCAGGAGAGAACCCATCCATCAGCCCGCAAGTAATGGTAAGACTTCAATTCCAAGCGCAGGTTCATTCTGTAAACCCGGTAACACACCTTCAGAAACTGTCAGTAGTATCAAGTTTTGACGCAATTTGACCTGAGGTTCGAATCCGCCGTTTGCCGAACTCGCTCTACTTCTATTTTCCCATCACATATCAGATCGGAAAGGCGTTTACTTTCAATAAAAGTGAAGAAAATATTCGACAAGTGGAAATAAAGTGTCTAACGTGTGTTGTAACTACTGCTCATGTTTTGTATGTGGACAGGTTGCAGCTACAGTTTTGGTTTATGTTGACAGTGACACTAACAGGGCACATTCGTGACTGAGACGTGGTAGTTTTACAAGGTGTGTTCTGCGATTTGTTTTTTTCAGTAGGATCAAATAAAATAAGATTGAAATGACCTGAATATTGAGTCCATCTGTTATTTTACCTGAAAGCATAGGCGTAATTTGCGGATGGCACATGTATGCCCCCACCACTGCACAATATTCCCCCCCGCCCCGCGTGAAAGTGCCCGCTCACTTGTGCCCAGGCCCGACCAAAAATAAAATTCTGCCTACGCCACTGGTACTTACTATAGTACTAACAGTAAATTATGCATAATTGCAACTAACCCTGAACCAAACCCTAACCATAACTCTATAGTAAGAACGTGTAGTTAATTAATACTACTCAGTACTTATCTGAGTAAGTACAATGTAACTACATCACCTTAAAATAAAATGTAACTTGTGAACGGTAGTGTAAGTATCATGTATTTTACCTCGACACTCTCCAGTGAGGTGGAGCGTCTGAGCTTGGCTCTCCTTACACCGTTTATTTCCACTTTGTCAGTCCCAAATGCTGGTGAATCTTCTGAGTCTGCTGTGAGCTCTACGTCAGTCTTGTCTGGCCTTGATCGCCGCCCGTACCGCTTGGTTCCTTTCACATATTTAGGCTTCACCTCCTCTGGGACTGCTAGAAGAATAGGAAATGATGCTTAGTTTAGAGCAACAGATAATGAAAGTATGTCAGAAGCAGTCAAAATGAAGAAACAAAATAGTGGTAGAAGAAATAGTAGGTCATCTCACATCATTTGTTCATTTGTCATGACCTTTCTCATAAAATGAAAAATATGCTTGAAAGGAAATGAAAACCTAAAAGAAACCTTTCCAACATCTGTTTCTCATCACAGGTTTTACCATTTTCAAAGATAATTTCAGCATTAAGCTCTGAGATTTCACAACAAGCATTAATGTACCAGTCTCCCTAATGCATCTATGAAAAAAGGCAAATGTTATTCTAGCTTTGGCTTAAAGAAGACCTGCACAAACAGTTTCAGCATCTGTATAACATATTACGTCTCCCGTGAAAGGGGCCATAGCAATCAATAGGCAATTACCTCAAGGTATTTTGTGGTATTATTGTGAATGTCAATAATAATTTTGTATTCTTAAACAATGTCTTTAATCCGTAAGTTGTTTTAAAAAGACAAAAACGACACAAAATATTGCCTAAACTTGAAATAATGATTGCTTTCTCTTCCCGTCTTTCTATATTTGTGTTCAATTTGTTAGTGCCCCCACAATTGGCTTTATGCACAGCTGCACTACTTCCTGAACTTCAGCCAGCTCCTTTGTTTCCTGTCTGCCATTATTGGACAAACTGATTAATCCAGGTGTGTCTGATTATTGTTGTTGTGACTACAGAGGTCAGGCACACCTGCATTAATCAGTTTGTCCAATAATGGCAGACAGGAAACAAAGGAGCTGGCTGAAGTTCAGGAAGTAGTGCAGCTGTGCATAAAGCCAATTAATATTAGTATAAGAAAGTCACACTTAAAAATGTATGAATGTCTTTTAATTTCAAACCAAGTGGGATTTCCAAACAAATAATGCTAGAGATTTTCTCACATCTAACCTCAATTTTCTTTAAACACATGATTTTTGTTTCTCTAACATGTCTGCTTTTAACCAGTGGTCCTAAGGTCATTTTTAGTGGATGTATGAAGTGTGGCTCAAGTATCAAAATACTTTCTAAGGCCAATATGCCATATATTGATCTAAGAATTTCTGGGATTTGCATGCCTTTTTAAAAATTGTTTACATAAACCCCAATACCCTAAATATAAACTACCATTCAAAAGTTTAGTGTCAGTAAGGTTTTTTTCTTTTATTCAGCAAGGATGCATTACATTGATCACAAGTGACAGTAAAGACTTTTATATTGTTACAAAAGATTTATATTTAAAATAAATACTGTTCTTTTTTCATTCTATTCTTCAAATAATCCTTAAAATGTATCAGTGTCCACAAAAAATATTAATTAAGCAGTAATAATCAGAAATGTTTCTTGAGCATCAAATCAGCAAACTAGAATGATTTCTGAAGGATCATGTGACTGAAGACTCATGTGACCTTCACGACCTCAAATGTTGTGGGCGGGGCTAGGTTCGGCTGGCATGCAGGATAGAAGACTGGAGTAATGATGCTGAAAATTCAGCTTTACCATGGCAGGAAGAGATTACATTTTACAATACATTCAAATAGTAGACAGCCGTTACTTTAAATTGTAATAATAATTAACAATATACTGTTTTATTATTGTAATTTTGGTCAAATAAATGCAGCCTTGGTGAGCATAAGAAAACATTCTTATATTTGAAAGCCGATATATTGGCTGATAAATCTAAATCCAAACTTTTATAGAAAACGAAAGTCTCACCATTAAAAGCCATGTCCCAAGCAAGCACTTCAACATAAGTCGAACAAAAAAAGTACAGTAGCTTAGTTTGAACCTGTGTAAGTTTTAAAAATAATTTTACACTCCACTGGCCAACTTTCATTACCAAAAAAAATTTGAATCATATTTCAAGTAATTCAAAAGTGCCTCAGCTGAAGGAAATAATCCATTATTTATCTGCTTTAAGATATCGGTCAAATCTTCTTTTCGAACGGATAACATTGAAAATTAACATATATTGGCCGATACTGATTCTGATGGTCGATATATTGTGCATCCCTATCAAAAACATCTTACATCTTACAGCTTTTGAATGGTAGTGTAATGAACCATAAGTATACTAGGATATACAATAACAAATACAACTGAGCATTTAGCTGGAAAACAACCATGACCCTTCAATTCCTCGGAGTACAGATATTATATCAACTACACATCATGTAGTCTCAGCCTCAGAAGTCACTCCCACGTACCGTTGGCTGAACGTCTGATGCATATGGCACACTTATATGAAAACACTTCAGGAGCTTCTAAGTCGTCATCTGATTGGTTGAATTCTACAGGATGTTCTTGAGACGTGTGTTACGTTTTTTAACGGTCTGCCTGGAAACAAATGCCGTGACGCCAAACCCCCTCGTGGAAGAAGAACGCAGTCGTGTTTACAACTGTGACAATGGATCAATGGATTACCAGGATCCACTAAACACTGGAATTTCAAAAGTATGTGAAGTTTGCGGCTCCATTGTTTCAGTAAACTTGCACAACGTTCTTGAATGAATGATTTATAGATGCACGCTGGTCTGTAATTGCAGGGACATCGACTTTACATTTCCACTAAACATGAGCCGGAGCAAAAAGAACTGTGATTGGTTGCGTTACATGGTCCTCGACCAATGAAAGCTGCTAAAGAGTCCAGACCTTCTGCCGTCAGTCTGAAGGTCTGGCTATGTGAGACTACACATCATGTACCATCAATAAACCTTGAGTCCACAAGGTCTAGACTGACTAATACAAACAAATCATGAAGATAAACACAAGCCTGGAAGCTGCGATAACCGTGGCGGTATATAAGGGTCACTTTCCACTCGAGTACCTGGCTCAAGATAGCTGCTCTCCTCCTCTGACGTGCTGAAGTCCAAAGACCTTGACAGCACAGCCACAAAGCCTTCTTTAAACTCCTCAAAATTCACCTGTAAAAAGAGATTATTTTAACATAATACTGTTAGGATTAGAGACACTGGGATGATCGTGGGGAACGTCTTACCCTGGCATAATGTTGTGGTCCCAGCAGAGTGTCCAGCAGCAAGGGGAGATGGGCATCTAAGCTCAGCTTGCGGCATAAAGCAGTAAGCTCCTCTTTGTCGAGGTAACCTGTCCCGGTGGTGTCACAGCTGTCAAACTCAGCCTTCAACTGGGCCACATAGCGGTTCTGCTCCTCCTCATCCATCCCACCACATACTGCACAGCCAGAAAAGTCTGTGACATAAATGTAGAATTAAAAGTGATAAACAAGGCTAGTAGTCAATTCCTCATTACTGCAGCCTGACGGATGTGCACCACTCTCTATCCTACATAGAGAGTAATTGATGGAATTTATTGAACGTCATTGATCTTCAATGCATTTGTCAATTTAGGCACAAAGAAATATATTCTACACACACACACACACTACGAAACGTTTGGGTACAGTAGGATTTGACAAAAGATCTTCTTTTGAAGTGGTGTAACGGGCTGCTTAAAATTCAGCTTTGCCCTGAAACTGCGTGGTTGATGCGGATTTATATAACTCCAGTTGCATTGCATAAATATAATGAAAATGACTGACACTTGCTTACGATTACGATTATATCATCATTGCATATAGAAGTGTGAAGATTAAGAAGTCAAGAATTTTTGGAAAGGTGTAAAAGAAATTACAGAAAAGATCCTTAGTGTTAATATTTCACTGTCACCTTTACTGTTTTATTTCATTATAATTATACTTTACCAAATAAACACGTTGTCTTTTTTTTTGTTACACCATTTCATTGTTTCATCTGTTATCCTGTTGGTCTAATTGATTTAAAGGGATAGATCATCCAAAAATGAAAGTGATCCCATAATTTACTCATCCTCAAGCCATCCTATATGTATGTGACATTATTCTTTCAGCCAAACACAATTGGAGTTATATTAGAAAATATCTTGTTACCGGAAGCCAGTGATTATAGTTTATAAAGTTATAAATATGGATATTTTTCTAACAAAAACTCATCGCTTCGCTTCAGAAGGCCTTTATTAACCCCCTGAAGCTGCATGGATTACTTTTATGATGCACTTTTTGGGACTTCAATTGGCTTTATGCACAGCTGCACTACTTCCTGAACTTCAGCCAGCTCCTTTGTTTCCTGTCTGCCATTATTGGACAAACTGATTAATCCAGGTGTGTCTGATTATTGTTGTTGTGACTACAGAGGTCAGGCACACCTGCATTAATCAGTTTGTCCAATAATGGCAGACAGGAAACAAAGGAGCTGGCTGAAGTTCAGGAAGTAGTGCAGCTGTGCATAAAGCCAATTCACTCCCATTATAAAGCTTGGAAGAGCCAGGATATTTTTTTTATATATATAACTCGGCTTGGCTGGAAAAAGAAAGTCATATACACCTAGGATGGCTTGAAGGTGAGTAAATTATGAGATAGTTTTCCTTTTTGGGTGAACTAACCCTTTAAGGTGTCTTTTATTTTGTAAAGAATGCCTTTGTGTAACTGGCAATCCAACTAAAGCACTCCACAGTGACAAACACTTTTAGCTTTTTAGCCAGTGAGAGGTTATTTATCAGTAGTCTCAAGTGAGTTCAGATAACAATAGAGGCCAAAGCAAAGTAACACTTAGACTTAAAATATCTCAAACTTTAAGAAAGTTACTTTAAGACATTGAATCCACTATGGCACTGACTGAATGGTCACCCCTTCAGAATCATAAACACCCACGATAGTCAAATAAGAAATTGGGTTTTTAGATCCTAATTCCACGTAAAATCTTCAAAATTCACACACAAAAATGATTAAATCAGTTAAAAAACATAAAACAGACAAAAATGAACAGCATTTGACTGAATTAATCCTATACAACTGAAGCCTGCAAGTATCCCACAATGCAGCACGCGGGTTTGGTATACATTCACCATGGGAACGAGGACAAGACTAATGTAAATACTAAAGGAAAATATTCTTGCTTCTTATACATCCACTTACAAAGTCCTCATGCGCAGGAGATGCGTTAAGGTGACATCGGTGAAATTCAAACCATCTTACCGTTGTAAACTCACACCGACTCCGTTCCCGTAAAGTCACTTTATGTCCAGCATCAGTCGCAGTTTCGTCTTAAAACATGTGGTCATAAAGTGAACGACCAAAGACGGAGAGATGCGTTGTTCTTTGAAATAGACATAAGTAAAGCATCCGAGAAAAGCGTCCAGGGCAGAGGACGGCTGTTGCCGGACAAACACCCGCGCGCATCCGCCGTTAGTGCGGGCGGGGAGGTACCAATGCTCCTTCAGAGATGCTCCATTCTGCAGCCCCTGCTGGTCAGGCGGTGGACTCCAATGGGACGAGAGGTCATACATACACGACCCCGAACTGAATCCCCCAGAGACTAACTTTGGCACGGCATGACTGTGTCGCATTATATTGTGTCTACTGTTAACGGAAATAAAGTTGAGCACTTATTCCTTAATGCTTTTGTTTTTAAAAGTTACTTTAAGTGGGTAGATTAATTTATTAAATGCACGTTTACATAAAAATAAGAAACATTTGTTTACAATAGTCTCTTATCTTCACAGGTCATTTAATTCTAGGACTTTGAGGGTCCACGAACACATGGTTTTATTAGAGCGCCACCCATTGGCAGAAACATGCAATGTTTTGAATAGCTCAAAGGGATAGTTCAGACAAAAATCCTCAATGTTCACCCTCAAGTTGTTCCAAACCTGTAGGAATTTCTTTCTTCCGAACACAAAAGAAAATATTTTGAACAATATTGGGAACTAAACAGTTGACTTCCATAGTAGGGAAAACATACAGAAATTCTTCAAAATATCTTATTTTGTGTTCAGCAGAACAAAGAAATTCATGCAGGTTTGGAACAAATTGATGGTGAGTAAATTGTGACAGAATTTTCATTGTTGTGTGGACTATCCCTTTAATTTGAATCCAGGGCCTAGTTGTTCAAAGTTTAATCTTGATCAGAATGATTTGGATTTGGAAATCCAATGTTTTGCTATCCAGGATCAGGTAATCCATTTTACTTTTGTGGCAGTTTTTCAAAGCAAATTTGGATTGTATCACCCTGGGCCTAGTTATTCAAAGTTTAATCTGGATCAGAATGATCTGGATTTGGAATTCCCATGTTTTGCTATCCAGGATCAGGTAATCCATCTGATTTTTGTTCTGGTTTTTCAAAGCAAAATTGGATTGGATCACCCTGATCCAGATACCCACCTTTTCAAATGACCAAATCTGTATTACCAGTGTTCTATGGAGGCCCTGATGGGGGGGGGGGGAAACATTTCAATGCTTTTGTGTTCTCTCAGAAAAGTCTCACGTAGCGATCACCCGAGAAACCTTGCATTCGCTCGCAAAGAACTTTTGACTGGTTCATTTCTTATAATTTATAAAAAGTCTTATAAGTGATTAAAAAACCCCCCACTTTAAATAGAATATTTTGTTTGATATTTACAGCTGTTTGGGGATTATTTTATGGGATTATTTTATATATAGAGTTTTTACTTTTACTGTAAACTACCGAAAAAGGCTTAATAAGTATCCTAATAATGTCTACTTCTAATTTATAACTTTAACTACTCAAGAGCAAAACTAAAAAAAGTTTGTGTGTGTGTATATTACATGATACAAATGTTGTATTTTTTGACCAGTTTTAAAGTTGTATTACATTTTTGTTACTGATATTCACCCTTCTGCTGGGATCAGTATAATCCTGGTTATGGATCAAAAGTATCCCAATGGGCCAGTTTGTTGTGCTATCCAGGATCAGGTAATCCATCTTATTTTTGTGCTGGTTTTCCAAAGCAAAATTGGACTGGATGGATCACCCTGATCCAGATACACACCTTTTCAGATTACCAAATCTGGATTACTAGGGCTCTACGGAGCCCCTAAAGGGACATGGAGATGGGAAAAAATATGAGTTGGGAAAAAAAAAATGTCAAATGCTTTTGCGTTCTCTATAGAAAGTTTTGCGTAGCTGTCAGGATCCTGCCCTGACAGTCTTGTCTGTTTTGTCCTTGTTTAGTGTTTCTTTGTTTGTCTTGTGCTTGAGAGCACATGGCTGTGTGTCTTTGTTTGTGTGTTCCTCTTGTCCCACCTCCTTGTTTCCCTTTACCTTGTTTAGTCCTTGTCTAGTCCTCATTTCACTAATTGTGCTCACCTGATCCTCATGTGCTCTGGTCCCTTTATATTGTGCTACTTTCCCTCATGTCCTTGCTGGTTCGTTGCGTTTGTGTGCATTCGTTGTCTGGCTTAACTTGTCCTTGTTATCGCTGTTGATCTTGCCAAGTTATAGTTCTTAGCTTTAGTTTCCCCCTTATTTGTTTGGTTTTCTCTAGTTTTGATTTTGTTTCTCTCTAGTTTAGTGGTCTTATTTTTCTCTCTAATTTCCTACTAGGTTGCAGTTTTGTTTTTTATTTTTCTTCGTTTCTAGTTCCAGTCTTTTATTTCTAGTATTCATTAAGCTCCGCTTGTTTGTTAGTTTAATTTGCATGATATATTTATCTCTTTTTGTGTATGTGTGTGTGCTGGAGCTGATTCTGGGAGAGGACATCAAGTCTCAGGTTCCTCCTGTTCCAGCCTGTGTTTTCCCACCATCTGCCTGGTGTTGCCTCCCAAGCATCCTCAAGTTCATGATCTCCCTGGACTGTCTCAGTGGTCATCCTCCCTGCCTGTCATCGTCGTGTCTGTCCCGTGCCCTGCTGTTTGAACTCACACCTTGTCAATTCCTTGTTGTGCATTCCTTCATCTCTTATAATTGATAAGAAGTAAAGTTTTATAAGTGATTTAAAAAACACTTTAAATTTAATATAATATTTTGGTTTGATATTTACAGCTGTTTGGGGATTATTATTTTTTTAACTTTGACTGTAGGCTAGCTTAATGTCTACTTCTAATTTATTACTTTAACAATTAGCCTAACTAATCAAGCGCAAAATAAAATGTTTGTTTATTATCTGATACAAATGTTGTATTTTTTTTTTGACCAGTTTTACTACATTTTCTTCCTGGAATCCACCTTGAAATCCTTTTATTTTTTTTATCAAAGTTATGACAAGTTTTGAACAACACAAACTGAAGGTTTGATCCAGATTAAAACCAGGATAGGATTCCGTGATCTAATCTGATTTCATATTCCTTCTTTCCCTTTTGAACAACCCATTTTCAAGATTTGATCCAATCTGATCAGTTTACCTTTGAACAACTGGCCCAATCTTACTAAAAAGTTTTGAACAATACAAACTGATGATTTGATCTGACTAATGATGATTTGATATGATTTAAACGGACTAATCTGATTTCAGAATACCCTTTTTCTTTTGAACAACCCATTTTCAAGTTTCAATTCAATCCGAGAATCAAGAATGTGATAAAGTGAATGGTGACTGAGAGGTTGCCATCTGTATAACATCTGCTTTTGTATTTCACACCCACAAAAAGTTTGGGACAACATAGAAAAAGACTTGATGCCAGTCTATTGAAGGTAATAAAAAATAAAGAATTCTAAGATATTTATTTTTGAATGAGCTCGCCATTTAACACCACCTGCTGGTGGAAGTGCGCCACGATTTCTTTCAAAAATATATTTTTAATAATTTCAGGGTTCTACTTTTATAAGGTTAAATAAGTTAAAAAAACACAAAATTCTGTAAAACACATTAGGATATATTTACATGCATAATATTATCCCTATTAATATTATTAATTGCGTCTTGGAACAAATCAGTGGCAGTGGGCCAAAGGTGGCTCATGATGACTTTTGATTTGTTTTATTTTTGCTTTGATATGTAGAGGATATTATAGGCTAAATTAATCTGATCTTAAACATGTAACGTTAGGCTAGCATACATGCCACGTATACTTTCGGTCCAAAGCCTTCAGCCAAGTTTTTAAGGCCCTTCGAATTTGAAGTAGAAAGTTTAGGCAATCAAAGAAAAATCCTGCTCGATGTCATCGTGAGTCAGCTCGACTAGTGACCTTTCACTGTTATATTCTGTGTTTTGATGAATCATCTGTGAGTATAAGTGACAATGACAGCTGCAGTCCGAGAATACGGGTTAAAACATGATCTGCTATCTGTTTTAAGGTTGTCAAAGTGTTACGGGGGTGCAGAAATCATCGGAAAAGAAGTTATATCACCATTTCACGCAACAAACAGACACGCCCATCGCACGCTAACCATTGGCTACGATACATCGCAATCAAAAGAATCCCCGCCCACCGCATTGCTACAAGCGCTATCATTGGACATAATGCAGCTCTACAAGTAGAAGAACAGAATACATTTCCGTGTGGAAGAACTCAGAAGAGAATACAGAGCCCTCGAAAGCCAAATACCGGTAAATATTTCTGTTTACAAAAAACATTTACGTTTCATGCAAATGCTTGTTAGCTTGTGTATGAGCTTCTTTGTTATAATATATAGTCGCAGGCAAAACTCCATATGAATATAATATTCAATATATCGATGTTGCAGACCGCTTGTGTTGAACACATTTCTTATCAATTCTTTCTTATAGATTGTGCAACCATTACAATATATTTTGGTGGAATTTTAAAACAAATGAATTACTTTAAAATGGAATTGGAAGTTGGAAACAGTCGTGCTGCTTAATATTTGCTTCTTAATATTTGTTTTATAACCTATGATGCTTTTTTCAGGATTCTTTGATGAATATAAAGTTTAAAAAAAGAACAACATTTATATATAAAAAATAAATAAATAAACTTTTGTAACAATATACACTACCATTCAAAAGTTTGGGGTCAGTAATTTTTTCTTTAAAAAATAAATAAATAAATAAATAAATACTTTTATTCAGCAAGGATGTGTTAAATTGCCGTCATAGGAATCTTTACTATCACTTTTTTATCAATTTAGCACATCCTTGCTAAATAAAAGTTTTTTGTTTTTTTTTTAAGAAAGAAAAAAAATACTGACCCCAAACTTTTGTTTATAAAAAATTATAAAACGTTTATAAATCTTGTTCTTTTTAAACTTTTTATTAATCAAAGAATCCTGAAAAAGGCATCATAGGTTATAAAAAAAAAAAAAACATTAAGCAGCACAACTGTTTCCAACACTGATAATAAATCATTATATTAGAATGATTTCTGAAGGATCATGTGACACTGAAGACATTGAAGTAATGGCTGATGAAAATTCAGCTTTGCATCACAGAAATCAATAACCGGTATATTTTAAAGTATATCCAAATACAAAACCATTATTTTAAATTGTAGTAATATTTAACAATATTACAGTTTTTTTCTGTATTTTTGATCAAATAAATGCAGGCTTGATGAGCATTACATTTACATTTATGCATTTAGCAGACGCTTTTATCCAAAGCGACTTACAACTTGGGGGTACATGAAGCGATTGGTCATGAAGAGTCGAGAAACGCAATAAGAGCCTGAAATCCTGAGACCGTGTACATTGCTCAGTGTAGCACAGGTTAGAGTAGGGAGGGAAGAAGGAAGAGAAAGAGGAAAGGGAAGGGTTTTTTAAAATTTTTTATGAGGTTAAGTGCTCACGGAAGAGCTGAGTTTTAAGTTGACTTTTGAATGATGTCAATGATTCTGCGTTTCGGATGGCGTTGGGAAGATCGCATAAGAACATAAGAGACTTCTTTCAAAAACTTTAAAAATAGTAATTTTTCAAACTTTTGACCGATACTATGTGTGTGTATATACACTGCCGTTCAAAAGTTTGAGGTCTGTAAGAAAAAAGGGAAAAAAAAGAAGTTAGCACTATTAATATTTATATTAAGCAGTGCTGCATTAAATAAGTCAAGTGACAGTTACAACATTTATAATGTTGCAAACAACTCAACTGTTTTCAACATTGATAATAATAATAAAAAATATTTCCTGAGCAGCAGATCACTATATTAGAATGATTTCCGAAGGATCATGTGACACTGAAGACTTAAATAAAATAAAAAAACTTTTGAATGGTTATGTGTGATGTGTGCATATATTACTTACTTTAGAAGAATAAAAAAGAATAATTTAGTTTGAGACATTATCATTGATTATTTTTCTTTCTCTTCAGTAGTAAAGCATTATGGGTGGGCAGGTGTCCATTGACGAGAATGTTCATGTGGTGATTGTCGGTGGTGGTTTTGGCGGCATTGCAGCTGCTCAACACCTTAAAAGTCATGGGGTGCCCTTCATGCTTATTGACGTCCTGGATGCGTTTCATCACAACGTTGCAGCGCTGCGTGCCTCAGTTCAACCTGGTATGCAAAAATCAGAGGTTGTAAGAAAACAAACAGTTAGATTAATATAATAATGCAGTGGGCTTTTTTTGCATGTCCTTGTAGGTTTTGCGAAGCAGACTTTCATACCATACAGAGAAACATTCGGAGTGAATTTCCTCCAAGGCCGCGTCATACGGATAGACACCGAACCGCAGACAGTTGTGCTTGACAACGGAAAGGTAAGTGATATTGCAATGTTACAGCAGAAGAAAATAAAATATGAGAAAATGTCTTTATACAGTATGTGCCGATATAAATCTACAGGAAGTACGTTATTCACACCTCATTCTGTGTACTGGAACAAGTGGACATTTCCCAGGTAAACACAATTCTGTGGACACCTACCAATCAGCCATTCAGAAGTATGAGGACTTTGTCAAATTGGTGAGTTTTCTTATTGGGCATGTTTATATGTGTGATATGATCTTAATCAGTACAGTCTATATTGTGAAACAGTTTTATTTATGTACATTAAAAAAAAAAAAAAACACGTATTTACATTTTCATACAATGTTACAGATCCAGTCAGCAAACACGGTTCTAGTTGTTGGTGGCGGAACCACCGGTGTTGAAATGGCTGCTGAGATCAGGACAGAATTTCCTGACAAGAAGGTAGAGCTTTGACTTCTCACCCAAACAGACTTTTCAATCTTATTCTGAAGCATGAGCTAAAAGTGCCCCTATTACGCAATTTTAAAAGCTCCTTAATTTATTTTTGGAGGTCTCTGCAATTGGTTTACATGCATCCAAGTTCAAAAAACGCATTTTCTCATAATGTACATTACACTTCACCTCATTTCTCAAAGTCTAAAAAAGATTCAGTCTCTCTAAATCCCTGCTTTCCGAAAGTCTACTCTGCTCTGATTGGTCAGACGCTTCAGTCTGTTGTGATTGGTCTACGCTCCCATTAACTTATCTGAATTTCAGCTCTGAAGGCTTCCTTAGCACTTACTGGTAATACACAAACAGTCAATTTTCTTCCGTATCGATTCCAGTGTGAGTCCTCATTCTTTTAAAGTAGATTTGCTCTACAGTGTCTTCTTGACATGTTGACAACACAAACCAAACTCTTCCAGGCCTCAGCTACAACTACAATTTTTGAGGGCGGGGCAAGATAGACGTTGTTCGCGGGCAGCCAATATATATCATAAGCTGGCATTATGCAAATGTTTGTTACGTTGTTACGTAGATATGTAACAGGAAGTGAGACTGGAATCGCTGACTTGTTTCAGCAGTTAATAATTTATTCTTTCTTTTAGGAGACAATAACTTTTTGTCATGCTTTGATCTTTAAAGCTCTAAAACTGCAGGGCCCGTATTCATAAAGAATCTTAATGCAAAGAGTAGCTCCTAGTGACAAAATTCTAAGAAAATTCTTAGAAATGTGGGCTTTTACTCTTAAAATTAACTAAAAAAATCCTAGTAAAGAAAAAAGTAATTCAGAAAGCATCTTAACCCTTAAAAGAGGTCTTAAAGGTCCCATGGCATTGCATTTTTCTATTATTTTATAGTGTTTTCTGAGGTGAACTTATATTGTTAGTATGATTTTTACATCATAAAATGTCATAATTTAGAAATAAAAGGCATTTTTTCAATACTAATGTTTGCCCTGTGGCTGAATGCCCTGCTTCAAGAGGCGTGTCTGCTGTGAGACTTCAGTAAAAACGCCCACTGTTGTGATTGGCTGACATCTTTGCATTTTAAATGAGTGGAGGGGGCGTGGTTTAACGAAACACGAGCAGGCACGAGTCTGCCAGAGACGGATGGACCTGTGTTCACTTCTCATCAGTTCTCAGCATGTCTCAGTTCAGGGTGAACTGTTGTAGTTACTAGAATATACTTCAGGTTATTAGTTTATTTCTAGTCGGAGGGGCTGTCACTCATGTCAGAAAGTTAGTAACTTTAGTAAATGATGGATCAGCGCTGGCTCGAGACGCGAACCGTTTAGAACGATTCAGTCCGATTTGGTGAACTGATTCGGTTCACTAAAAAGAACCGATTCAAAAGAATGATTCGTTCGCGAACCGGACATCATGGAGACGGAGCGATTGCTAACAAAGTTATTTATAGTAACTTCTGAGTTATGAGAGCGCTGTCAGTCAGCGCGAGTTTATTGTGTTTGTATCTGAGAGTTCT
The DNA here is from genome assembly GCA_023566225.1 of Romanogobio albipinnatus. Classification (NCBI taxonomy): domain Eukaryota; kingdom Metazoa; phylum Chordata; class Actinopteri; order Cypriniformes; family Gobionidae; genus Romanogobio; species Romanogobio albipinnatus. The sequence continues at coordinate 10,956,247 of CM042258.1, forward strand.
GAATAAACACGAGTCCCAGTCACACTGAGTCCGTCTTCATCATTATTACCAACTTTGTAACACATGCAAAGTACCATTACAGCGAGATGAACGAGTTAGTAAGTGTTGAGTATAGCATTATTTCTAGATATGTTCCAATCATATGAATAGCATCAGTGACGCGCATTGAGTAACGTTACACAGCACAAACAAAGACACAACAGCTGTAATCGAATGTAATCCAGTTTATTGTGGGGAAAGATGGCTAGCCTAGCCCAGATATTCTCACGCTTACCCTCCTTCTGCTTAATCTCACGCCGCGTTTGGTGCCTCCGCTGTGGGCCAGATGCAGTACTGGGGGTCGGGGATGTTGGAGGCCGAGCTTCGGCGTGTGTGAGGCCGATGTTGAGCAGAAACTCATGACTGTATGCACATTTTAGAACAGATAGACGCGACAAGGACGTACAAAAACACTGACTCACAAGATAGAAAACACGAAAACACTGTTCTGTCTGGAGAGAGAGAAGCCGCATTGTGTGCACGAATAATAAATAATTAGCTACACATAAAAAAAAAATCAATGATCACAAATCAGAAGGAACTGAAGAAAGACTTCTGTTTTCATTTGTACATCCAAACACTGAGAAACTGCCAGCGTTCACTCGTTCACAAGTAACGTTAATGATCTCGAGTGTTTGCATGGGCGTGCCAGATTCTCTGGGCGGAGGAAAGGGAGGTAACCGTTCCTGCTTGGACGTCAAAACAGGAGACTTCAGGATTGGCTCGTCTGGCCTGTCATTTTCTCAAAGGCAGAGAGAGACAGCCAGAACTCGGGTTTACACCGATCAACATTTCTATCCACTTGGGGACAATATTCAGGCTAGGGGAACTCATATTAATGTTGAAAAACCTCATAAAATGAAAATTTCATGCCATGGGACCTTTTAAGGTCAAATTTGTTGAGCACGGACGAGGACTTTTAAGAGGCTTAAGAGTTTCTTTAGCAGCGGAGAAAGTGGCAGAAAGTCGAAGAGGGAGAAGAAATGTGTTGCAGACAATGGATAACAGTGACTTAATAAGACACTATAGATTAGATCGTGCAGGGATCATGTTTGTTGCATTAAACCCAACTTTCAAACCACCAATTAAATAGACATGCCAGCAATCAGTGTAATTGGAAAGAGTGGAACAGTGTTTATAATTCTAAGCCAATCAAATACCTTATAGGAAATGAACAGCATGGTAAATAATCAAAGGATATATATATATATATATATATATATATATATGTTCCAATCATATGTTTGGAAATGTCAATTACAAGTGCAAATTGTCCTATATATATATATATATATATATATATATATATAGGACAATTTGCGCTTGTAATTTCAAAGTGAAGGCTTAGAATAGACCCTATACTTAAAAGCGCTCATTTTTTCCCCTTTTTGGACAACCAACCAATCACAGTCTTCAAAAGACTGTGTCATACGTAGCAACGGGGTCAGCCCCGCCTCTTCACTAAGATAAAAGTTTTTGTATTTTCCTTGCTCAGAGTTGCTCTCAGATCGGTCCCGAATAGCTCTAAAGCTAAGACTCCTAGGTAAAAGTTTTTAAGCTAAATTAGGAGTTTTCCGAGAGGACTCTTAGAATCTTTATGAATATGGGCCCAGACCTTTTACCTTCACTGACAGCTATATTATCCAATGCATGGAATGTAATACTCGAAAAAGCATAATAGAGGGCACTTTAAAGTGATAGTGAAATTAAATGAAAAATTCTGTCATTACTCACCCTCATATTGTTCCAAACCCGTGAGACTTTCGCTCATCTTCGGAAGACAAATGAAGATTTTTTTCATATGAAAGCTGAGAGCTTTCTGTCCCATTGACAGCTACGCAACTACCACTTTGACGCTTAAAAAAGGTCATGAAGAGATCGTAAAACTAATCCATATGAATTGAGCGTGTGAGTTGATGAATGTTCATATGTGAATAAAAGCCTAAATTAAATCTGTTATAAATCTGAAGTGATCAGGTCTTTTTGAAGCGTCAAAGTGGTAGTTGTGTAGCTGTCAATGAAGGGACAGAAAGCTCTCACATTTCATCATAAAGATCTTCATTTGTGCTCTGAAGATGAACAAAAGTAATTAATGACAGAATTATCATTTTGGGGCAAACTATCACTTTAAATGTGTTCTGTGTTATATAATAATGATTGTCTTCTATCACACATTTCATCTAGGTGGTTCTGGTTCACCCACGTGAGGAGGTGGCTGATCCTGAACTATTGCCTAGTGTGAAAGAACAAGCCAAGCAGGTGCTACTGGAAAAGGGGGTGGAGCTGTTGCTAGGTATTGATCTCACATGAAAGGGTTGCTTAGCATTTGCATTTAAGTTCCTTCTCCTGATGCGGGGCATCACCTGTCTGTTTTTCTTCACAAGGAACTAGTGAAAAATATGAATGGAGAGACCCAGTGTTGATGATACAGATATGAATGTGATTTGACTTTAATAAAATGTTTTGGTCCCACTTTATATTAGGTGGTCTTAACTACTGTGTACTTACATCAAAATATTAGTACAATGTACAAAGTACAAAGTTAAGGACAGGTGTGGTGGTATGGGTAAGTTTAAGGGTAGGGTTAGGTGTAAGGGAAGGGTCAACAGTGTAATTATACATGCAGGTAAAATGTAAGTACAATTTAAAAACATGTATGTACACAATACGTGTATTGTATCAAATGATTAATTTAAATGTAAGTACATAGTTAAGGCCACCTAATATAAAGTGGGTCCAATGTTTTTTCTTAACATTTACGCACATACATTGTTAGTTAGATGTGATGTAACTCGATGGAAAACAATTGACTCACACTTGACACTTGCTGCATTTCATAACATAAGCAACAAAAAACACTGGCTAATATTAGCCTGCTCTCAGCATGATTATTATTATTTGACACGTGTTCCATTATGTATACTATTCTACTTCAGTATTACAGTTTTTCTCAGTCGCTTTGGTACATTTCTCAGATCAGAATTGAAATTCTCAAAACTACCTGTTCAATTCTCACATCATTGTGTCACTTGTGCACATCAAAAAAGCAGTTTCTCATTTCTTTGAACAAGTTGCAAATGCTTTGGTACGTCCATGCAAATGATTATGTACAATTCTCTGCTGTTTCCTACATTATCAATTGCTTATGTCATGTTGATCAAAATGTATTATAATGGGTCTCTGTTGAATAGTCTCACCCCCCACAACATTTAGGCATTAGTTCATAGCATAAGTCTTTACATGCAAAATGGTTGAACAAGTTGTCATAATATGTCAAGCATATTTCTATACATTTCCATTAGACTTTTTTTCTAAAGATATTCGTTGTGATGTGGGTGAGAGTTTGTGGTCTAACAGACAGGAACGTCAGGAGGTGTAGGAAGACTGCACTGTAATTCCTACAGCACTTCATGTACAGTTTTCCCTAAGGAGATTGTCCTGTGTTTATTTTTTCTTTGTGCTATATGCAGTGCTGTCTTTTCCTTTCTGTATCGCAATGACATGGCCTGTCAACAAATTACAGTACAAACAGTAAAAGTGTAAATGTGAATCTTGTCCAGTCTCTTGCAATCAAACTCTCACATACACTAAGGTGTAACCTACAATTTACAATACTTGTCATCAAAACGTTAGCCATAGTTTACATCAGAACATCCCTCCAGAGTACACTGTTATATTGACAACATGACTAAGCAATTTGACTGTGTTATCCGTACACAGTGACACAAGGACTTGTCATTCTGATAGCAATGACATGTTCATTGACACAGATATTTACTTTTTAAGGATTTTGAGCAAGAGACTGGCTTTTGCAGGTAATCCATGGTGTTTTGCTATTTGTACGAATTGTTTTGAGAAATGCACTTACTGTTTTGCAAATGTCGAGGATGATTCGAGAAATGTACCAAAGCGACTGAGAAAAACTGTAATATACAGATAAGATTATAAAATAATTTCTACTCAAACCAATATTTCATATCCAGCTATTAATTTATTTCACAAGTAGCCATGTAATAAGGCTGGACGTGGGGCGGAGGGCACTGTGATCACCCTGAAGGTGTTTAATGTATATTGCCAGGGTTTCTATAGGCCTTTAAAAAAAAGTTTTTATTCGCCCTTAAATTAAAGGGACATTTCACTCAAAAATGAACATTCTGTCATCATTTACTCGCCCTCAAGTTGTTTCAAACCTGTATAAGTTTCTTCTGCTGAACACAAAAGATGATATTTTGAAAAATGTCGGTAACCAAACCGTTGATGGACCCCATTGATTTCCATAGTATACGGAAAAAAATGGAAAGTTGGTGGGGTCTATAAAGTCTTATATGAATATCAATATCATCTTTTGTGTTCAGAGGAAAGAAATTCGTATAGGTTTGAAACAACTTGAGGGTGAGTAAATGATAGAATTTTCATTTTTGGGTGAACTATCCCTTTAAGGCCTTAAATCAGAACAGAAAGAGTTAAATGGCATGAAATGTTTCAGGTATTGCACAAAAAAAAAAAATTCCTCAGTATTTTTGTCCTGTTTTCCAATACAAATATCTAATTATCTTTAAGTCAAGATACATTTACTTGAGATGCAAATTTTAGAAAATGTAACAAAATTAAGTGAGTTTATGCTTAAAACAAGAACAAATATCCATCAAACGTCCCTTTGAATTAAGCAGATATTTGTTCTTGTTTTAATCATAAACACTTCATTTTGATCAATTTGACAGAAAACAAGACTTCATATTTTATGTCATTTTGTATAAGATTTAAGAATCGTTTGACATTTCCACTGGAAAAAAGACAAAAATACTGAGGAAGAACATCACCTTTATTTGCAGTGTGATCAGAAGGTACAGTAAAAATGTTTTTTTCCATAGTCTAGTGGTTGGGAGTAGAGCTATTCAAGCTTTTTTTGTAAAATTAATTAAAAAGTAATGGTTATCTGTTAGAAGTCGTATTTCCAAACTTTGAAATGTTTGGAAACATTGTGTTTCTCCCTAGACATTTACATTTTAGAGAACACATACGCATTGAGTTACATTCAATTTATTCCTTATGTTTTCTTTACTTGGTCTTAAACTGTGATAATGACAAGTGTACTGTACATTATCCCTTACGTGTGTTGTCTATATGGGGAGATGACCTTTTCAAGAAAGGGAAATGGAAAATGTTACAAGCTGGATTCAGCTATGCAAAAAAATTGTAAGTGCCGCACTACGCAGGTTGTAGACCGTTTTCTTCACTATTTCCCTATGCACCTGAATGCAGGACAAAAAGTGACAAACCTTGATGAGCTGGAATTTAATGTGTGTCGGAGTGGCATGGTGGTCAAGACCAATAAGAACGAGCAGGTCACTGCCAATCTTGTCATCTGCTGCACAGGGAATAAGGTCAACTCTGAAGCATACAGGTCTAGTCTGAGTAAGTGCTTTTTGTATGTAATAAATGTGCTATTAGTTGTTTGTGATTGTTGAGATAATATTTAGAAACATAAGTGCATATGTTATTAAATGCATCATTTATTTGGACTAATTATGGCAATGTTTTTTTTTTCTCAGTTGATTAAACATTTCTTAAGAAAAAGTTTTCTCACACTTCCAAGACATAGAATCTGTGATTCGGATGCACAGTGAATATCCACAGCGGTGCGTTGACTGATAACCCATGATACTCCTCAAAACATTAGATTCATCCGCGCTGAGGAGCTGTGCCAATGTACATGTAAAGATGATAATTCTGCAAATAACTGCAATTGCAGGTTTCAAACAGAGATGGCGACAAAGAGGCAAAACTTGCGGACTGCAGCTTTAATTATTTGAACAGCCACAAAATACCGCCTACTGACCTAACGCTAGGGCTGTACGATTAATCGAAAAATAATCGAAACCGAAATTCAGAACCTCTAACCAACGTAATTTTCCCATGTCGGTTATTTCGGTTTTAGTCACGTGACTCCACCCCGTCAGTCACATCAAGTGCAGTTTGCAGGCACACAGAGAGATGCAGGAGCAGTTATCTTTGTTTATAGATGCCCAGAATCACTATAGTAACTGCATGTTTTACACAGTTTATACAGGTAAGTTAATTGCCGTTCACATAGCCTGCGCTGCCACACACACACACAAACACAGACGGCGCGTGCAAGCCCCGAGGCTAGATCGCTTTCGCCCTCATAAAGTTTGTCACTGCGGTGGTGCGGTTGTCACGCACAGCCCTATCACTGGGTGACAAACTATTGTAATATGCGGACAACATTTTGAAAATAATATCTAATCATCTATAATTAGTCATCTATAAATATATATCTATAAATAATCTATAATCTTTTTAAATCGATTTTTTTAAAAAGGATTTTGTACTGTATCCATATAATTTTCTATACGTAAACGCTATCTTCCCCTGGTTTTCTGCAACCTATCTGCGCGCGCATCCTGTGTGTTTATAAAAGGTAAATTGGTCTATTGTGACAAACGAACACTCAGACAGAAGCTCGCACATCACGTGAAGATCGCGCGCAGAGAGCAGCGCAGAAACGCAGTGTCAACGCTGTCCTGTGACTAAAGTAAAGTCACTAAAGTAGTTATAGGCATATATTTTAATACCTTTGAAGTAAGTACAAACCACAGCTTCATAATGAATAGAGACGCTCTGAGTAATTCACACACACAATCACCCTTTCATTAATGCATTCAAATAAATGTAATGTAGGCATGGGCGCCGGAAGCAAAAAAAATGTGGGTGGGTCCTCAAATTTTTTCTACTGGAGTAGATGCCAATTACATTAAGTACAAATATACCATCCCATGTACCATATACCCATCACATATCAGATCGGAAAGGCATTTATTTTCAATAAAAATTAAGAAAATATTAGAAAAGTGGAAATAAAGCGTCTAACACGTGTTAAATAATAAGTGTTTATCGATTAGGGGTAGGTAAACAGACATGTGCTGAATGTTAGAGACGATAAAAGTGAGTGGGTCCAATATCATTGATCGTAAAAAGTGGGTGGGTCTTGTCCCACCCACATACAATGGTTCCGACGCCCATGAATGTAGGCCTACTGTGCTAATTTATCTGTATCTGATGTACTACAAGCAGAAATCTGCCCCATAGACAATAACTGCAGAAAGTCAACCGTTTCCTTCAAGTATTTTAAAATCACAAAGAAATGCACTTTTTCATTAGAAAAAAAAAAAACACTTTTAATAGTAGAAAATATTTACCTTAAAAACCTTATCAGGAACTTACTCAAAAACCTTATGAGGACAAAAAATGGAAAGCAAAAAAGAAAGAAGAAAAAAGCAAAATAATCGTTCATTAATCGTAATCGAGGTAAAATGTTCAATTAATCGAGGTTTTTTTTTTTGGTCAAATCGTTACAGCCCTACCTAACGCGTAACCATTATGGGAAGTGCGCTAGCCAAATGGGATTTAAACTTTGTGGCTGAAGACCCAAGTTTTGTCTGAAGACCAAAGATGTTCTCTCACCATTTCTGGTTTTTAACAGACACTCACAGCGTTCACCATTGTCAGAGCAGAAACAAACGCTGCTGCTCTCTGTATGTTTTTCTGTCATCTCCGTGCGCATTCATATGTAATTGTGCAAGCTTATTTTGCCCATTAGTCCCATACATTTATCCACCCATAAACCCTACCCTAGAAGAAATCAGGACAGAAGTGGTCGAAAGTGGACATTAGAGATTAAAACACCAGGTGTAAATGGGTATGTCTCCCCCTCATCTACTTGTGATCCGATCATCCAACTCCCCTAGAGTTAAACAGTTGAGTTTTACCGTTTTCGAATCAATTCAGCCGATCTCCGGGTCTGCCGGTAGCACTTTTAGCATAGCTTAGCATAGATCATTAAATCTGATTAGACCGTTATCATCTCGCTCCAAAAATGACCAAAGAGTTTCAATATTTTTCCTATTTAAAACTTGACTCTTCTGTAGCTACATCGTGTAGACGTATACTAAGAAAATGAAAAGTTGAGATTTTCTAGCCCGATATGGCTAGGAACTATACTCTCATTCCTGCGTAATAATCAATCGTACCATGGGTGCAGCAGGCGCAATAATATTATGCAGCGCCTGAAAATAGTCTCCATCTAGGTAACTTCTAACGTGACCAGCACTAAGTTTGTGTAGTTACACTTTGCAACTGTAAATATATGATATGTAAAGTTTTATATCAGTGTGCCTTCTTATAACTTCATTATTTGGCTGTTTTTTATTTTATTATTTTATTTTTTTATCTCTCTCTTTCTCTGTTTATTATTTGTGTTCATATTTCAGGTGCATGTATGACTGAGACTGGTGCTCTGAAGGTGAACAAGCACTTGCAAGTAGAAGGCTTTGACAATGTGTATGCTGTGGGTGACTGTGCCAATATCAATGAACCCAAGTTGGCCTATCATGCTGGACTTCATGCTGGAGTAGCTGCCACCAATATCATCAACAGTCTGTCAGGAAAAGCTTTAACCTCATACCACACAGGTAACAACCATAAGCCAATGATTTTGCTTCAGCTGTCTTTAAGTTCATTTCTCACATTTCAATTCAGACTGCTTTTTTGTTTTTGATATTATTATCAATTTAAGTCCAATATTCTGTTCCCATTTAGGAAATGTGACTATGCTGATTGCTATGGGTAAGGATGCTGGAGTAGGCCAGTTTAATGGCTGTAAACTACCTCGCTTTCTGGTCACCAAGGGTAAGAGCCAAGGCTTGCTGCTGTGGAAGAGCTGGAGGGAAATGGGCCAAAAAGCTCCTAATTAACACAAGGTTAATAACATGTTTACGTTATACTAAATTATGTGCAAACTATGGTCTCGCATGGTTCCATTTCACATAACTTAATTTATCACCTTTATTACCTTAAATTAATATTTACATTTATCAGTCAGCAGAAGGATGCTATATATTGTAAAAATACTTGTATAACATCATGAATTGTTTGTAATACTTTTGAGAACAATCAAAAGCATTGTTTTATATATTTATACATTTGTAAAAGAAATAAATCCATTTACAATCACAATACAGTTTGCTGTTGTCACTCTGTTGATATTAGTTTGTTCTCATATCTCCCTGCATTGAGCATGCCTGTTTGAAGAACTGCTCCACTAGAGGGCAATGAAACCATATGAATCAAATCCTTGTATCCTGGTCAACAAAACAAGATGCTGAGTCACTGAATAGATATTGTTTTAGCTTATGCTTTTCAAAAACAGCCCAAAACTGCACAACCCACTTTGTGAGTTTACTTAAAATGATTTATGAACAGTGAATGCCTTTGCTCACGTGGTTTATTTAACTTGTTTGAGTGATTCACACAGTGAAGTCAATCCAATTAGCCAAATTTTTAAGAAATCATTCAACTTGCCAATTCAGGGTTGTAGAAGTGCAGTGTGTGATTTCTGCTCCTCTAGCAGCACCAAATAGAAACGGCTGTCTGTTGGATTCAATATGACTCGCTATATAGTTGTCACATGACCTCCTCATGTCATCATTCACCGCACCAGTAGTGTCCTGTTATCATACTGAAGCTAAAAGGGGTTGCGTTTGCATGGTGACTGGGAAGGCTGTTGGCATTTGCTGTTCATGAAACTCTTGAATTATTGTCCTGAACCTAAGGTATTGTGTTTTTTATGTCAGGTTACACATCTTTGCACGTTGGCCTTGGATACAAGTGGACTTTAAATGGCAATACTGCCATAAATTTCAACTTTGTGAAGTGGCGGCCCACAGTTTGTGTTGAGTCTGGGTCACACAGGCACTGATTCAATTCAGATGTTGTTTAGAGTCTGTAGTTTTGTGGCATTCAGCCACTATCCTGTGAGATGTTGCTCTACTCATCAACTCTTTGTTAATGCGGTCATGTTATCTTTATTGTAGTTTTTTAGATTGATGCACCTGCAGTCCAGGAACCAACAACTAGACCTTTTAATGTTTTAGCATATTTTTATTCCAACGGTTAGTTCACTTCACCCAAAAATGAAAATTCTGTGATTGTGATTTACGTTCCAAACCCAAAAGACTTTTGTTCATCCTCGAAACGCAAATTAAGATAATTTTAAGGAAACCTAGATTTTTGTCCCTCCACTATAAGTCCATTCACACAAAACTTCATAAAAAGAAAAAGTGCATAAAGACATTGTGAAAGCAATCCATTTGAATTGAGCCGTTTAATCCAAGTCTTCTAAAGAGACACAATCTCTCTTTTTAGGCTTTTATTAACATGAAAACATTGATATTTTTATCTTTTGTTTAGACTAAAACCATAGCACTTTTATACTAATACTTTTCAAGAAGTATTGGTGTTTTCTTTTTATGAGTTATGACAACATTCAATTGATAGAGCCATCAATGTACACTCACCTAAAGGATTATTAGGAACTCCATACTAATACTGTGTTTGACCCCCTTTCGCCTTCAGAACTGCCATAATTCTACGTGGCATTGATTCAACAAGGTACTGAAAGCATTCTTTAGAAATGTTGGCCCATATTGATAGGATAGCATCTTGCAGTTGATGGAGATTTGTGGGATGCACATCCAGGGCACGAAGCTCCCGTTCCACCACATCCCAAAGATGCTCTATTGGGTTGAGATCTGGTGACTGTTGGGGTCATTTTAGTACAGTGAACTCATTGTCATGTTCAAGAAACCAATTTCAAATGATTCGAGCTTTGTGACATGGTGCATTATCCTGCTGGAAGTAGTGGTCATAAAGGGATGGACATGGTCAGAAACAATGCTCAGGTAGGCCGTGGCATTTAAACGATGCCCAATTGGCACTAAGGGGCCTAAAGTGTGCCAAGAAAACATCCCCCACACCATTACACCACCAGCCTGCACAGGGGTAACAATGTTCTGAACATGGATCCATGTTCTCATTCTGTTTACGCCAAATTCTGACTCTACCATCTGAATGTCTCAACAGAAATCGAGACCAGGCAACATTTTTCCAGTCTTCAACTGTCCAATTTTGGTGAGCTTGTGCAAATTGTAGCCTCTTTTTCCTATTTGTAGTGGAGATGAGTGGTACCTGGTGGGGTCTTCTGCTGTTGTAGCCCATCCGCCTCAAGGTTGTGCGTGTTGTGGCTTCACAAATGCTTTGCTGCATACCTCGGTTGTAACGAGTGGTTATTTCAGTCAATGTTGCTCTTCTATCAGCTTGAATCAGTCGGCCCATTCTCCTCTGACCTCTAGCATCAACAAGGCATTTTCGCCCACAGGACTGCCGCATACTGGATGTTTTTCCCTTTTCACACCATTCTTTGTAAATCCTAGAAATGGTTGTGCGTGAAAATCCCAGTAACTGAGCAGATTGTGAAATACTCAGACCGGCCCGTCTGGCACCAACAACCATGCCACGCTCAAAATTGCTTAAATCACCTTTCTTTCCCATTCTGACATTCAGTTTGGAGTTCAGGAGGTTGTCTTGACCAGGACCACACGCCTAAATGCATTGAAGCCACTGCCATGTGATTGGTTGATTAGATAATTGCATTAATGAAAAATTGAACAGGTGTTCCTAATAATCCGTTAGGTCAGTGTATCTGCACTTCAGTGAATGTTTCAACCTTTTTTAGCAGTTGTGTTTGAGTCCCTCAATTGTCCTCAGTGTGAAAAGATGGATCTCAAAATCATACAGCCACTGCTGGAGAGGCTTTGACTGCTTTATTTCTGTCACCATAGTGCTAAGTATTTTCCCACTATAGTGTTTGGCAGTAACGCATTACTTGGTAACACATTACTGTAATTTGATTTCTTATTTAGTAACGGAGTAATTTAACACGTTATAATTTCCAAAATAATTGGAGTATACTTCCAAGCCCAGGTCACTATATGTTACAGCTGTAGATTTTTATTATCTAGATTGTAAAAAAGAGAAATAGCTTTTTTCAAAGTAAGTCTCAGGTAGTCACACACAACGTCATCTACCGGATCCCTACTTTGACTAGCGCCTAAGAGGCGGGTACTACCAACAAAAACAATCTCAGCATGGAGAGAGGGAAGTACGCATTCTGTTTCTGCTACACCGTCTCACTCGTCACATATTGATGCTTGGTCAGGACCCCCGTAATTTTATGACGCGCAGGGAAGTCCATTGCTTTAAGATTTTTCCTTCACTGCTAAAAAAAAAATTCGTCAATGATGGACAATTTTCGGTTAAAGGGATGGCTCACCCAAAAATGAACATTATCATGATCTTACCTCAAGAGGTAGGCTATATATGACTTTCTTCTTTCAGACGAATACAATCGGAGATATATTGAATAATGTCCTGCTCTTTCAAGCTTCATAATGGCAGTGAATGGAGAATTAGATTTTAAAGCCCAAAAAAGTGCATCCATCCATCGTAAAAGATATCCACGCGGCTCCGGGGGGTTAACAAAGGCCTTCTGAAGCGAAGTCATGCTTTTGTGTGAGAAAAATATCCATATTTAAAAAATAAAGCTAGTTTTTGGCAGGCAGCCTGACGCAATTTAGGAATAGTGTAAGCTTTGACGCCTCTAGCGGTTCAAACAAATAGGGATTTGCAACAAACTCAAGCCCCTCTTCTTTTATATCGAAATCCTCAGACATTTCTCTTGAAAAATTCTTGTTTTAGACTTCTAATTTGTGATTGTTTTGCTCTATCCTCTGCACTTCATCAATACGTCATGCATCAGGTCAAGGGTTACTCTTTCGCCTATCTCAGATTGTACTTGTCTGAAAGAAGAAAGTCATATACACCTAGGATGGCTTGAGGGTGAGTAAATCATAATTTTCATTTTTGGGTGAACTAAGCCTTTAACGCACGCCCTGGTTAAATAGAGGCAGCAGCATGTTTAATTTCTAATAAGCATCCACACACATGGTCTGTTGCCACAATCCCCCTGATGATTTTGTTGTTTGTTATACAATTTTGAACTGATGTGACTCACATGAGAAATCTAAGATTAAAAATGTATCATGAGGTAAGAGAGACATTTTATTTCATTTGTATTGCAGTTATAAGGCTCAAAAACCATAAAATATTGCATTGGGGAAACAGCATAATGTCTTGTCTCTGGTTAATCAAAAATCAATAAATGATAAATGGAGACAGACAATTGAATTATTTCACTGTGAAGGGACGTGAGACAGGTATAAATGCATTCATCAATGCTCATCAAATAAATCTGATGTTTGAATGAGCAAGCGGAGTCAGATAGTCCACTGTGTTCCCTCTGGCTTTGTCTTTAGTTTATGGCAAAGCAAGGGGAAGAGAAGGGAGGAAATGTTCAACTGCAGGTCAATCCCTGCTGTTTATCTACAATAATCAAAATGTCAAGGCAAGTTCCTCTGTAAAAATGTTTTATTTTTAACATACCCATGCTTTAAAATCATATTGACAACATCATATGACTTAAAGATGTCGTTTTGATTATTATGATATCGTTATGACCTCTCTCTAGAACACATGAGCTCATCTTGTGGTTAATGTTACAATGAACAACATATTGCATAATTTTGAGTGTCCTGGGTTTGTCCCAGATAAACATCTATCTGCCCTCCCCTAACCAATTCAATTAGCTCTAAAAATTAATTATGATCAGCTAATTTACAACGCTGTATTAATCATTAGCTTCACTTTTCTCATGCATTTGTTTTCTACACTAATATTTTCGGTTTACTGCAAAGCATTAAATTCATTTCCCATGGTCTGTGAGCTATAATGAATGGCCTTATTGTGCTCAGTTAAATATATTTTGTTTTACACAATGTATATCACTATATTCGAGTGTACATTTGTAATTACCTTAAGAAAACCCTCATTAACAAGATTAAATTGTTTGTGATTTAACAATTTCCCTCTCCCCGTCTCTAATTTCCAAAACAAACCAAGTATTCCAAGCATGCCAACCTTGTCCTCAAAGGTCATGGAAAAAACAGTGGATTGATTCATACATCTTTTTTTTTTTTACTTATTCGTTAACTCAGTCACAGGACAGTAGGGGAGAGAGGGGTAAGATGAGCCAGTGGGTAAGTTTACCCACCCCCTTTATCTTGGTAACTGTACACTTTTTTTGTCATGTGACCATATATTTTGTAACCACCCATCATTTCTGCCAGACTGTGAAAATGAGAAGCACATGGGAGGAGTGGAAGGTGCCCATTTATTTTAAAGTCTGCTTTTGGCTCGTCAGAGTCAAATTTTAGCATAACTGATGTAATGGCTGTTGCATCAAAGCAAATTTGTCCAGGTCTAATATATTTATGATCCATATTGGTGATTTAGCAATATATAAAACCATTCAAATAATTTTAGATAAATATTAGCCTGAATTGGTACGCTAGCTAGTTTTATCCAAAATGGCAGCTATGGGGCAAAGTGAGCCAAATGCTATGGGGTAAATTGAGCCAGCGTTTTAACTTACCCCACCATAAGGCACTGTAGTTGAGTTAAATCTCTGAAGTATAAACTGGTATGATTTCAATGTAATGCTACACAACTGGTTTAGTTTATAATTTTCTTTAAAAAAAAATTGTTTTAATATGTACAAGTACAGCAAATCCTTCTCTGATAAGACCCAGAAGATGCTTAATCATATATATTTTCCACCTGTAATCCCTAATGGCCTAACATGTTCGTCATTGCAGAAAAACTACCATGCCAAGAACCCATTGACTAAAATGTGTATTAGTTTCAATGACACTTATTGATTCATTCTAATTCAGTTTTGATTTGATTTAATTTGTTTTTAATTTTACTCAACAAACTCTGCTTAGTCTTTTTTTGGGAAGGTTACAACATATAGGTGTTCAAAATATAGTTAGTCAGAAATGCAAACAATTAAAGATATTGAAATTTCAACTTCATTTGGTTGGTTTTATGTTGTTTAAATTAGCTTTAAGAAAAGAAATATCAATATTTGTAAAAGATAATTTGATAATTGAAGGTGTTTTTTAAAAAGGTAAATTGTCTTTACAATTTCACATGGGTTTGATTCAGATTCAATTAGATGGCCCAGATTCACCCAGATGGTGCAACTTACCCACTGTCCTGGATCAACTTACCCCTAACATGGGGTAAATTGAGCCACATTATTTTTTTTTTAAATAAGAAGCCTTATTTTTAGAACTCTTTGTCATAGATGTATTAAGACCATTTAAAATGATAGCAAACATCCTGAAATTACTTCAGACTTTTCTAGACTCTTGTACAATTCATTTGTACAGAGAGTCTCTAAGCGTTAACTTCCTTGAAGGCGGGTACTCTATTGAAGTTTAAAACTATTGGATCTGCCCAGAGCCACTCTGGATCTGCCATAACCAGGGGCGTAAATCACGGGGGGACAGGACCCCCCCCCAATCTGAGGGCCCCCTAAAAACCCTGCTGAGTATTGTAAATAATATAATTATATATACTTAAAATAAATGTGTAAGTAGTAAAACAATACAAAAGCAAACAGGACAAAAAATGAGTTTAAGTTTAGAAACATTTTGAGTCCCCCCACCCCCCCTTGCCCCACAGTGGTTTGATCCATCGCGCACCTCAACTAACGTTACCCATAGACCGTAGAAAAACTACCACACCACAAGTTTGGGGAGAGAACAAAGCTCTTCAGACAGCAGTTGTGAAACCCCAGTAGCTGTCAATGCTATTTTATTCACTTTAAACATCAGATGAAGTGACTCTTTTCTCTTTAATACAGATTAGGCAAAATACTGTTAACATCACTTGCCCACCGCAGCACCGCCCCGGGCCAGTGTCGTTGTCATTTTTATAGTAATAAAATAAATTAGTTCAGTTAGAGAACAGACACAACAATTAAAAACTGAACGTGTCTGCTCAATACAGCACGAGCCGAACGAGAGTCAATTTCATTCATCACTAGAGCAAACAGCTGACAGACAAGATGATCACGGAAGATTTGGTTTAAAAGCGAAATGTAAAAGTGCCTATTTAAGGGAGTGTGTCATTGTACTGTTTTCTTGCTGTGTTTTTCATTAAGAATAATAGGCTAATGAACCCAAAATTCAAGCAACCCGCCCCCGAATTGGCGCTAATTCTAAACCTAAAGTACATTTACATTTACATTTAGCAGACGCTTTTATCCAAAGCGACTTACAAATGAGAGCAATAGAAGCAGCTAAAACAGTCAAGGGCAACAGTATGTAAGTGCTGTAACAAGTCTCAGTTAATCTAGCACAGAACACACAGGACAGATTTTTTTTATTTTTTATAATTTTTTAAAAATAAATTAGACAGACAGAAAATTAATAGAATGTTAAGTGCTATTCTTGATTGGTCAGGTGCTGCTGGAAAAGACGTGTCTTTAGCTGTTTTTTGAAAATGGCTACAGACTCAGCTGCTCGAATTGAGATAGGCAGGTCATTCCACCAGGTGGGGGCGGTCCAGGAAAAGGTCAGTGAGAGTGATTTTATGCCTCTTTGTTATGGCACCACAAGGCGTCGTTCACTGGCAGAACGTAAGCTCCTGGAGGGTGTGTAAGTCTGAACAAGCAAGTTAAGGTATATTGGTGCAGAGCCAGTGGTTGCTTTGAAGTCGAGCACCAGTGTCTTGAATTTGATGCGAGCGGCTATTGGCAGTCAGTGGAGACTGATGAAGAGAGGCGTGACGTGCGCTCTCTTCGGCTTGTTAAAGACCACCCTCGCCGCTGCATTCTGGATCAGTTGCAAGGGTTTGATAGTGCATGCCGGAAGGCCCGCTAGAAGAGCATTACAGTAGTCCAGTCTGGAGAGAACAAGAGCTTGGACCAGGAGTTGCGTGGCCTGCTCTGATAGGAAGGGTCTAATCTTCCTAATGTTGTATAACGCAAATCTGCAGGACCGGGATGTTGCAGTGATGTGGTCAGTGAATTTTAGCTGATCATCAATCACAACTCCAAGATTCCTGGCTGTCCTGGACGGACTAATGGTTGATGATCCTAGCTGAATGGAGAGATTATGATGAAGTGCTGGGTTGGCTGAGACCACAAGCAGTTCTGTCTTTGCAAGGTTGAGTTGCAGGTGATGTTCCTTCATCCAGGCAGAAATGTCTGTTAGGCAGGCAGCGATACGAACACCAACCATGGGATCATCTGGTTGAAATGAGAAGTAGAGTTGAGTGTCGTAAGCATAGCAGTGATAGGAAAAGCCATGTTTCTGAATGACAGATCCCAGTGATGACATGTAGATGGAGAAGAGAAGTGGTCCAAGCACTGAGCCCTGTGAAACTCCAGTGGCTAGATGATGTGACTTAGACACTTCACCTCTCCATGACACCCTGAAGGACCTACCTGAGAGGTAAGACTTGAGCCACTGGAGAGCAGTTCCTGAGGTGCCCATCTTCATGAGAGTTGACAGGAGGATCTGGTGGTTAACTGTGTCAAAAGCAGCAGACAAATCCAGTAAGATAAGTACTGTGGATTTGGAAGCCACTCTTGCCTGTCTCAGTGCCTCCGTAACCGAGAGCAGGGCAGTTTCAGTTGAGTGGCCGCTTTTGAAGACGGATTGGTTGATGTCCAGGAGGTTGTTCTGCTCAAGAAACGTAGAGAGCTGGTTAAACACAACTCGCTCAAGTGTCTTTGCAATGAAAGGCTGAAGGGATACCGGTCTGTAGTTTTCTAAAAGTGCTGGGTTCAAAGAGTAGGCTATTTGGACGTAGGCTATACGGACGGCCGCACCGCCAGATCTGTGTTGGGTTTTGCTCAATATGATAAGTGGCAGATCAGAGGGCTTGCTGCAGTTGAATATCAAAGTATAAAATACTATGTGGAGGATGCAAGATAATTTAATAATTATAATATGACTGCGTGGTGAACCTTACTCATATTTAAACAACTATCACTTTGTGTTGTTGGTCAGATAAAATGACAGAGAAAAGAAAAACGGACATTAGATCATTTTTCAGTGCACCAAAACGCCACATAGCTAAGTACAATTTTTTTTGTGTGTGTGTGGTACACATATCCTTACAAGTACGATTTTGGCTGTATTATTTGTGTCCCCTTCAAAAATTGCTCTTGAGAAATTTCATGTTTATCGTTCCCCCCAACTGTTAGATGAAATTTACGCCCCTGGCCATAACCAATCGCTAACGTTTAGTCGCAACGCATGTCATCTCAAACTAGCGCACGACATCAACGTCATCGTTCTCAGCCACTCCCTCTGTTCGCTGATTGGACCGGTTAAAATTTGATCGGAGAAAACCAGAGAATATACCGCAGTCCCAGACGGAGTACTGAAGGAAAATGAAAATTGAGCGGAAGAACGTAGGAGGGCGGAGCCAGGCTACTTAGGACCACATAAGTTAAAAATGGCTCCTCTTACCCCACTCCCCCCTAAGGGTACATATTTGTCAGTGATTAGGTTAGAACTTTTAATATCCACACATATTTATGGGGGGATTTAGGAGCCATTTACATTACACCGTTTTCTACTAAAGACGGAAATCTCTTTATGTGTTTTGGCCGGTCATTTACATGATGATGGTGTTTTGGTGGCAAGATATTGAAAACAATACCGTCTCCGTGTAAACTACTAAAACGACAAAGTGATATCGCCAACTACTTGTCTGGCATGCATAACATACAGCGTTATTAGTCGTTTTCGTGGATCTGTGGGGGTATCGTTTTGATATTGTTGTCATCTGTACAAAGAAAAAACTAACACAAGGACTAAATTATATGATTGGAGTATGATATATGGTACAAAAACTGGCCTATTAGAGGGTTAGTTCACCCAAAAATTTAAGTTTTAAATATGGATATTTTCCTTACAAAAAAATGCATCGCTTCGCTTCAGAAGAATGTCATATACACCTAAGATGGCTTGAGGGTGAGTAAATCATGGGCTAATTTGAACTAACCCTTTAATGTACATGCATTTCACCGATAAAAATAATAATAGTACGTTTAGAGGTGATATCTCTCACTAATTATGGTCATTGATTAAGTCATGGTGCATGCGTCTTTTTGCTGTTAAATCTTTACTGGTTTTTAGTAAATTTATTTTTACATCTCTCAATCATATTGTATTGCAATACTGCTGTCAACAAGGCATTTTCGTCCACAGAACTGCCACTCATTGGATATTTTCTTTTTCGGACCATTCCCTGTAAACCCTAGAGATGGTTGTGCATGAAAACCCCAGCAGATCAGCAGTTTCCGAAATACTCAGATTCATATAAAAGGTGGGTCAAAGTGGGTAATTAGAACCAAGCGAAGCACTTTCAACTATAGTGCAGCTCAAAGTATCAAAGTATCTCACAAATGGTCTCCTATGGTATGGGATGTTGCATGCAGCCCATCAGTGCGCATCCTCTCAGTATACTTCCACCAGAAATTGCAGATTCTGCAAAAACGTGCCACATCATCTAAATGCAGCAATGGAGTATCAGTTTCATACAGAAACGGCAGCAGTATTTCTGATGTTATTTCTATATTATGATGCTCTGGACATGTAGAGAACTGAATGACAAAGTCTGAATGGGGAAAACAATATGCCGAATAAAGTAAAACAAATGAATAGATTAGGACAGTGGTTCCCAAACCTGTCCTGGAGTATCACCAGCCCTACAAATGTTCTATGTCTCCCTAATATCTGACACACCCATTTCAGGTCTTGCTGTTTCTAATGTGCTCATGAGATGATGTTTTATTTAAAAAGTTTGGGAGGAGCACGTTTAAATGATCTATCCAAAACAACTCGTCATCAGCAATTACCACATCTATCCTATCAGCAAGAGAGGAAGCCATATATATATGTGTATATATATATATATATACACAGTCAACCCACTGACATTCCTCGACAGTTTTCAGCATCCCTCCACCACCCCGCTTTCTCACTCTTGGTTTGTTCCTGCCACAACCAGGACTACAGGGGAAGTACCATGGGCCAAACACAGAGGGCTCGGACAGCACGCCAAATACGCATATCATTATTCTATCTGATTTATTTGTAAGTGTGAACTCGTGAATTGAATCAGGTGTGATAGATGATGGAGACATACAAAATGTGCAGGGCAGGTGGTACTCCACGACCACTGGATTAGGAAAAAGGTACAAAATAAAATACCAAACAAGATCATTTATCTTTGCGATTTTATCTCCACTTCTGAAATAACTTTCCTTTTCATCTGATTAAACATGTTCCGCCCCTCCCTTTCAACCACCTGTCTTCAATGTGGACTTGAAGTAAGATTTAATTATCATGATTATCATTCTGTATTTTATGCTGAAAATGATCATATGATGTATATAACTTTTCATTTATGGCAGATTTAATTGAATCAGAAACATTTTACATGTTGTCTAAAAAAAAATGTGTCTAAATGGTGCCTTTAGGGGTACAACAGCTTGTCACTGGAGCAGGATATCTTTGTACCTTTTTTACCCCTAAAAGGTGCATATTAGTACACAAACACGTATCTTAAGGTACTACTATGAACCTTTTTGTGGTAAAAAAAAAAGGGCTACAAATATGTCCTATTAAGGGTACTGCCCCAGTGACAAGCTGTTGTACCCCTAAAGGTACCATTTTGACACCTTTTTTCTTTGTGTGTACCTTCCTGCAGACTTCAGTTCCAACCCTGCTTTAACACACCTGCCTGTATGACTTTCAAGTAACCCTGAACAGCTTGATTATCAGGTTCAAGTCTGTTTCTTGGGGTTGGAGCGGAACTCTGCAGGGCGGTAGCTCTTCAGAAGAAGGATTGGCTTGGTTACGGGAACATATGTTTGTTTCCAACTACCATGCTCTTAAAATGTTTTCTTTTTTTCACATTAGATATCCTTTGTGGAAAAAGTAGTGCACTTAATTGTATTGAATGTGCACTTGTAGTGTACTTCAAATTGTAAAAGTATATTTGTAAGATAAGATAATATAATATTAATGAAATAAAATAAAAGGCCACTTAAGCATAGGTAAAAAGAGTACAGGTCCATTACAAATTTAAACTCTGGACTTTTGATAGTACTAGGAAATCAAAGTATACTAAAGGAGGTATAGAGCTTCTTCGCATTTGGCTCCTAAACTCTGGAATAGATTTCCTGATAAAGTACGGAGACCAGACACACTCTCTCTCTCTGTTTAAATCTAGATTAAAGACGCATCTTTTTAGCCAAGCATTCACATAATGCATCACATAAACTTCTACTACAATCATTATCTGATGAAATGGAACCAAATAGATACACATGATTATCTTTTGCCTAAAATGTTATGAACAGCAGCTACGTCCCTGTTTCTATACCTCCGGATGCCCATCCTGGAGTAACTACAGATTGTGTCAGTTCCAGTTTGGTTCCAGCTTTTGCAATGATTTCAGGTGACGCCAATAATTCCAAAGTTTTCAGATGACAGCAACTTTGGATCAAAACACAAAACTCAAATATGATCCTAATATTATCATTATATTGTAATCATTACAAGCACAAGTTACCACTTTAATGTCATTCTGTACTACATACTATAATTTACACAACACAAATTCCCATAAAACAAAATGTTGGGCAATTAATTGAATGGGAAATGCACTGACCTTCCAACTTCACATAGTAAAAATTATTCAATTATTTAAACCTTAAAGTTCACCTATCATGCTTTTTTGGATTTGACCTTTCATGTAGTGTGTAATATAGATGTTTGTTAATGTAAAAAGTCTGCAAAAGTCTGACAGCTTTTGTATACCTCTTTTTCATGTCAGATTAAAGATGGCGTCTCTTATGAAGTCCATTGAGGTAAAGCAACAGGTTGCCCCAGTCTGGTGATCTCCAGAAATACTTTATGGGGAAGTGTTATTTGCATTAGATTAAAAGCATCTGCTAATCAGCAAAAGCCCTGCAATAGTATTTTGATTCCTACCGTATTCAAACTTTCCACTCTATGAGTGGATGGTTAGTGCATCATGGCACTGAATTTATGGCAACAAATGCACGTTAACATATATAAATCATTTTGAGGATGAATTACCTTTTCAATATTCACAGAATATGAGGTGCATAAGGGCTGAAGATGCATGTCTTGTCAGAAGTGTAGGCCAAGATGGCGGCAGTGCACATTCTGTTTTTTTTCAAGTGCCTAAATTGATTTCGGTGTGGAGTTTCTTGGGCAGCAGCCAGGGGCTAATGCAGTATCATCCTGCCACTCCCTGTCTCAGATGCAGACACATAAAGAGAAATGCACATCTGTGCTGAATATGAAACACAGAGATCCTTCTGTTTACAAGATGCTAAGCCAAAACTATCAAAATCAAGATACATACATGCATACATACACACACGCATAGGGGACATGTCTAAACATAAATACGCCACACACAACATTTTACAGATACATTTGATCCAAATCTTTCAGAAATACAGTCACCTAAAGGATTATTAGGAACACCATACTAATACTGTGTTTGACCCCCTTTCGCCTTCAGAACTGCCTTAATTCTACGTGGCATTGATTCAACAAGGTACTGAAAGCATTCTTTAGAAATGTTGGCCCATATTGATAGGATGATGCCATCCTATCAATATGGGCCAACATTTCTTGCAGTTGATGGAGATTTGTGGGATGCACATCCAGGGCACGAAGCTCCCGTTCCACCACATCCCAAAGATGCTCTATTGGTGATCTGGTGACTGTGGGGGCCATTTTAGTACAGTGAACTCATTGTCATGTTCAAGAAACCAATTTGAAATGATTCGAGCTTTGTGACATGGTGCATTATCCTGCTGGAAGTAGCCATCAGAGGATGGGTACATGGTGGTCATAAAGGGATGGACATGGTCACAAACAATGCTCCGGTAGGCCGTGTCATTTAAACGATGCCCAATTGGCATTAAGGGGCCTAAAGTGTGCCAAGAAAACATCCCCCACACCATTACACCACCACCACCACCCTGCACAGTGGTAACAAGGCATGATGGATCCATGTTCTCATTCTGTTTATGCCAAATTCTGACTCTACCATCTGAATGTCTCAACAGAAATCGAGACTCATCAGACCAGGCAACATTTTTCCAGTCTTCAACTGTCCAATTTTGGTGAGCTTGTGCAAATTGTAGCCTCTTTTTCCTATTTGTAGTGGAGATGAGTGGTACCCGGTGGGGTCTTCTGCTGTTGTAGCCCATCCGCCTCAAGGTTGTGCGTGTTGTGGCTTCACAAATGCTTTGCTGCATACCTCGGTTGTAACGAGTGGTTATTTCAGTCAAAGTTGCTCTTCTATCAGCTTGAATCAGTCGGCCCATTCTCCTCTGACCTCTAGCATCAACAAGGCATTTTCGCCCACAGGACTGCCGCATACTGGATGTTCTTCCCTTTTCACACCATTCTTTGTAAACCCTAGAAATGGTTGTGCGTGAAAATCCCAGTAACTGAGCAGATTGTGAAATACTCAGACCGGCCCGTCTGGCACCAACAACCATGCCACGCTCAAAATTGCTTAAATCACCTTTCTTTCCCATTCTGACATTCAGTTTGGAGTTCAGGAGATTGTCTTGACCAGGACCACACCCCTAAATGCATTGAAGCAACTGCCATGTGATTGGTTGATTAGATAATTGCATTAATGAGAAATTGAACAGGTGTTCCTAATAATCCTTTAGGTGAGTGTATATCACACATCGCCAGTAATGTGAGCATCTCTGATGCCGTTGCTAAATTTTATGGAAGGCCTCTTCAAAAAGAATTAAACTTGTTTTGAGTATGAATACAGGTAATAACACACATTATTATAAAAAAATATTATTTATTAGATTATTAAATAATAATTACATTAAATGGGCTATATGTAAGAATTTTCATGTATTTATCACTTTTTGTTTTCGCTAATGTGTGAACAACCTGTAATGAAACTTAAAAAACGAGACCTTCCCTGACTTCCTAGGTTGTCTATAAAAGCCTGTAGAATGATTTTTATGTAAAAGACTCGGGCCAGTTTCGCCAGGAAAATCCAAAGGATGTGATGTTTTCTTTACGCGCACTCCCGTGAACTTCTCTTCCGTTCTATGACACATGTAATGTCAAATGTCAAGTGTAAGGATTTCAGCGAGTTTGACAAGGGCCAAATTGTGATGGCTAGACGACTGGGTCAGAGCATCTCCAAAACTGCAGCTCTTGTGGGGTGTTCCCGGTCTGTAGTGGTCAGTATCTATTAAAAGTGTTGAACTGGCAACAGGGTCATGGGCGGCTCATTGATGCACGTGGGGAGCGAAGGCTGACCCGTGTGGTCCAATCAAACAGACGAGCTACTGTAGCTCAAATTGCTCAAGAAGTTAATGCTGGTTCTGATAGAAAGGTGTCAGAATACACAGTGCATCATAGTTTGTTGCGTAGGGGTTGTAGCCGCAGACCAGTCAGGGTGCCCATGCTGACCCCTGTCCACCACCGAAAGCGCCAACAGTGGGCACGTGAGCATCAGAACTGGACCACGGAGCCTGGTCTGATGAATCACGTTTTCTTTTACAACACGTGGATATGTGTGTGTCGCTTACCTGGGGAACACATGGCACCAGGATGCACTATGGGAAGAAGGCAAGGCTTTGGGCAATGTTCTGCTGGTAAACCTTGGGTCCTGCCATCCATGTGGATGTTACTTTGACACGTACCACCTACCTAAGCATTGCTGCAGTCCATGTACACCCTTTCATGGTATTCCCTGGTGGCTGTGGCCTCTTTCGGCAGGATAATGTGCCCTACCACAAAGCAAAAATGGGTCAGGAATGGTTTGAGGAGCACAACGAGTTTGAGGTGTCGACTTGGCCTCAAAATTCCCCAAATCTCAACCCAATTGAGCATCTGTGGGATGTGCTGAACAAACAACCCCGATCCATGGAGGCCCCACCTCACAACTTACAGGACTTAAAAGATCTGTTGCTAATATCTTGGTGCCAGATACCACAGCACACCTTCAGGGGTGGAGTCCATGCCTCGACGGGTCAGGGCTGTTTTGGCAGCAAAAGAGGGACCAACACAATATTAGGTCATAATGTTATGCCTGATCGGTGTATGTCATATCTTTTAGCAAATATTTAGTCTCTTCCAATGACCAATTCGTAAGACGTGAGGCATAAATAAACGTACGCACATTTGTAAGATGTAAAATGTATGTGAACATTTGCATCTCTGCACTACGCATGTGTGCATGCGTAATTTTTTTCCTTAGTTTGGACTTTTTCAAGGTCTACACCACCCCTTTCAATCCAATCAAACTGTTTATTTTCAATGCATGCAAATGTTAGCCTGGCTCCGCCCACCTACATACTTCCGCTCAATTTTCACTTTCCTTCAGTACTCCGTCTGGGATTGCGGTATATTCTCAAATTTTAACCGGTCCCATCAGCGAACAGAGGGAGTGGCTGAGAACGATGATGTTGATGTCGCGCGCTAGTTTGAGATGACATACGTTACGACCCAACGTTAGCGATTGGTTATGGCAGATCCAATAGTTTTAAACTTCAACAGAGTACCCGCCTTCAAGGAAGTTAATGCTTGTCAATGGAGAGTGGCCAGACTCTCTGTACAAATGAAATGTACGAGAGTCTGGTAGGACCAGGCTATGCAAATGTAGCATTTGTTGAGATCTCTTCTGAAAGTCCAGAGGAGACGCATGTGAGATTATTAGGTTTCGCAGGGGGAAAAAAAGTGAAACAAGGAGACTGCGGCAATATCAGATTTAACTGCCTAAAAAAACCTTCTTGGATACCGAAGATATTAAAGATGATATACCGAAGAGCTCTTATTTGTGATTTTTCTATCCCATCGGGAAAAAAATCAAGACTTTTCATTTTACTGATTTGATTTAGATCCACAAAAGCCATATAATACGACTGCTGTAGTCTGAGTGTGGCAGTCCGGCGCGCTGAACTGGTCTCAGGTTGACGTCACAGTCTGGCACCATTCTGAGATCATTTTTTTATTCTTAGACATGAAATGATAAATAATTTAGCCATGGTCTTGGAAGCCATAGAATAGATGGAGTCGTGCAGAAACAAGGGGAGACATTCCCAAAAACAAGTCTTACAACCCTTTATCAGACAAAACTACACATCATACATATCAAGTTTGTCATCAGACAGCTCAGGTAAACAGCTGCTCTTAAACACAGTCACCTGACAAACAGTATCCTCAGTTCCCCTTCTGTCACCCATCACACATGAAAACATGTACTGTCTGGTGTCAAATCCAATTACGCATCCCTGCCGCATGCCTATAAAGCTGGAATGTTTTTCTTGTGTGGTGAACCAATCAGCTGGTGGACGGTCCAGCACGTCTCTGCAGTGACTGGTCAAAGTGACCAGGAGGGTGGAGTGGGATGCTTAGAAGGAGGGATTTGTGTTGTTTAGGACAGCCCCTCCCACCCCGTCCCAAGTCAGCCATCCCCTCTTTAATTGTTTTAGCGTGCTAGAGAGACCGAGTTTAAATCTGGCAGGGAGGAGAGTGCAGCTTCGCTCCTGTGAAGTAGTGGACAAACTTATGTGGATGGAGCAAGACATCTTTCTCCTTGCCTCCCTCAGACTGACTTTATTATCATTCACTGACTCCGACTTTATTTTGTCCTCTGCATCTGGAGTGTCTGACTGAGAGGAAAGGGGAGGCAGCAGGTTCTTTAGCCTCGGAGGAAGAGAGTGAGGCTGCCCGAAACAGGACATCACCAGAAAACAGTACTGACAGCCCGGACAACATCCGCAGACGACAGCCATCATGTGTGACTGTTTTCACCTGGCATTTCCCAACTGGCATGCTTCGGCCACGGGTGGGCATCACTCTTTATTTTCCTCTGTATCTCTAGCTTTTTCTTCTCTGTCTCTCTCTTGCTGTCTCATTCTGCCTGCTCTGTGCTATTTTTATCTCCGTACTCAGCACCTCTGGCGGCAGGACAGTATAATGTTGCAGTTGGACTGTGCATGTGTGTGTTAGTGGGACACTAGTGCTGAGCTTGTTTACAAGCATCACTGCATTTCTCTGCTGAGATGACGCTGCACTGTGTGTGATCTGGGTGTGTCTGCAGTAAAGGGGGCGTGGCTATGTGGCCGTGGGTGTGTCAACAGAGTTATGCAGTATTTTATCAACAGCATCTGCAGTGTGTTTGTTTACAATATTGAGAGCATGATTTCAGAGCGTTTAGGAATGGTTGAATTTGGATAGTGTTATTTACAAGGGTTTATGAAAGCTTGAGATCTTATTTTTGTGTATTTTTACAGTAATATGTTGACTACATTTTAAGAAAAAGTTTATTTGAATGATATATGATTATTTCAATTATATATATATATATATATATATATATATATATATATATATATATATATATATATATATATATATATATATACATATATAAAATAACTGTAATAAACTATAAAATAACTATATATATATATATATATATATATATATATATATATATATATATATATATATATATATATATAATAACTGTAATAAACTATAAAATAACTATATATATATATATATTAAAATATAATTATATACAATTCTAAAATAAATAAAATTCATAATCAATCAGAGAGCTATCATATACAGTATAACACACACACACACACACACACACACACACACACACACACACACACACACACACACACACACACACACACACACACACACACACACACACACACACACACACACACACACACACACACAATATAGAAAGACCACAATGTAGTGATTTTATATATATATATATATATATATATATATATCCCTACATTATGGTGTTTTTGACTTAAGAGACTACTTTGTACCTTCTTTGTCTAATGTTTTCTTGAACTCTTCTTGGTTGTGTCATTCTATGGTAACTGCTATTTTTGGCTTTGTTATAAAGGCTTTGAAATCCAATTAACCTGTTGACCAAACAGCTCTAAGTCATTTGGTCAACTTGTCCTATCCAGTTCAACTAGCAGATTTATCTATAGTTTTTTTATTTGACCTTCAGATGAACTTCAAGCTCTGGAAACATACAAACAGACACTTAAAGTAACCTAAATGAGACACCAGCTGTATTTTAGGGATCTTGCAGGGTGCAATGAGCAGCCAATACATCTCACAATACAACAGCTGCATGACAGCTTAATTACTAGATATGTAACCCAGAATGGCATACACATGATTTAATTCAATGAAATGTGTTTTCGTGCTCTGGTTTTATACAGATATAAATTTGCAATGTCAGATTCATTGGAGCTTTTCCATGATGCTGAGCACTTGTGAGATTGCATTAACACACAATCTGTGCTATCTGAGAAAACAAATAGTACATTGCAAAGATAACATGTCAGTGCTTAAAAGGTACATTATTTTATTCAGCTGTACTTAACACATTATTTTGCCAAAATGTAGTTTTCACCCAAATAAAGTCCTGTGACAGATGGCTCTATGCTCTATGATTCTCTATGAAGTGTGAAAATGGATATTAGATCAATCAAAATTGAATCAAACAAACGTCTGTGTACATTTTGAATTAGTGCATTGTTCAGCTGCTATATCTACAATGGGGAAAAAATGGGAGAATTCTACAGTAATAACCTGTTTGGTTTAGCTACTGTCGGTTACCTTATACAGTACTAATTTAATTAGTAGCAATTTTACAGTAAAAAAAGAAAAAAGCATATTTATAGAGAAGTTCTTCAAATATTAGTGCATCAGCAGTCCATAAAATACTAATTGATTATGCGCACTAGTCATAATATTAGCATCTCACTAATGTCCTCCTGCCAATGAATAAATTATGAATTTGAGAGTGTTTGCATTTTTGATGGTTTTTGTGATGGACTGAACATTGAAATTGAACATTTCTAATAAATTGAAAGAAAGTTTTTACATTTCATATCTGAACTGATAATATGCCTATATATAAAAAAAGAAAAGTCACCATTTATTCAACCAGGCCCAGTAGCAGAATCAAATCCCTGAGGGTGCTTCTGAAATGACTAGAGAGTGCTCTAGTAAAGTGCAGATAGGCTAAGCAACGACAGTGATGATTATTTATTTATAAGTCATCACTTTTACCAATAATACCAATATTTTTTTTTATAAAAAAAAATGGCTATCACCAGACCAAGCTCAATTTAAGATTGAACATAGGTCTGGGGAGTCTGCTCTGTATTTTCTACTGCACAAGAGGCGTGATAAACGAGCATATATTAAATGTCTTTGTACGCAATTGGATAGTCCTTCAACCAATCAGACCACAAGAGGCGTGATCAACAGGCAACGGCCCATCGTTTCTCTATCCGTCATCATGTTAAACCCGCCAATAGCGCGCCAGTTGAATAAGCCAGTCTGTGATTGGTTCCCGCAAAAGTGTAACAGAAGCAGAAGAAATGAATGTACAGGTTTCCAGACTGAGTTGCAGAGCGAAATCAAATCGCCGGCAGATCAGGCTGGGTTTACCCAGTCTAATGTTATATGCTATATCCTATATGCTATATATAAGTTTAAAAAAAAAAATCCAAACTTTGTATAAAGATGATTCTCAATGTTATGAAAAATACAGAATAATTTGATATACCATTTTACTTTGTGCAATTATGGGGCAGTCGTGGCTAGAGAGTCGGACTTGTAACCGGAAGGTTGCGGGTTCGAGTCTCAGGTCCGACAGGAATTGTCGGTGGGGGGAGTGAATAACCAGCGCCCTCCTCCACCCTCAATACCACGACTGAGGTGAGAACCCCCAACTGCTCCCCGGGCGCCGCAGCAATATGGCTGCCCAATGCTCCGGGTGTGCGTTCACGTTGTGTGTGTGTTCACTACTGTGTGTGTGTGCACTTGGATAGGTTAAATGCTGAGCACAAATTCCAAGTATGGGTCACCACGTCACTTCACTTTCACTGCAATATGTGTGTAAACATGACCATAAATGCCATACCCATTCAAGGCAATGCATACATTGTATCTAATTTGCATATTAATGTGTTTTGGGACAATATGTAATTTAAAAAAACGTATAATAATATTTTCATAAGAATGCCTTATATTTCATAAGAATATCCAGACTTAAAAACTGTAACTGTATGTTGTCAGAGAAATTCGCTAATTCGTTTTATTCAATTAATATTATAGACTGTAGCCTCGAAAGCGAGCCAAGATTGCTACGATCACTAAAATGCTGTTGCTTTGTCAGTTCATCGAGATCTCACAAAGTTCCATTATAAAAATGAAGTTGTCAACAATAAATCTCTTACTTATATCGTGTCTTGACTTTGTTTGTTAATGGGAGGTTTCGCGAGCCTGCATTAACTCAGCACTGAATAGCCTACAATCTCAGGCGTTTTCAGCGGTGAGATTCTGATCGCGTTCGAGAGATCAACCACTATCTGTGATTGGCTACATTACTCACCGCTGCAAATAGATGCATTTGACACTCGCCAGAGTGCGAACACAAATGTGCAAATCTGCTTCGCCAATATTACTATCAACTGAGGGTGCTTAGAAACACGTAGAACCGGGCCTATAAACAACTTTGTGTCATTCCAAACCTCAAGATATTTTGTAAGTTAATAGGGTCCATACCACAATGACTTTCATTGTATGGAGAGAAAAAAAAAAACCCTGAGACATTTTAGGTAATGACATAAGTAAGTGATGACAGCATTTGTTTCCGGAAGAACTATCTTGTTAACCCTTCAATTCTAAAGCCATTATCTCATTGGCACATAAATGTATCAATTATTGTTCCTTATTGATTGGAAACATGAGGGAAGTCAGTCCCATGTTCTTAATAGGGAAGAAAATCCAATTCAGTTTTCAGTTTATTTTCCCTCTCTGGGCCTGAAATTCAATTATATTTTGAATCCAAAAAAAGTATTTACCACTTGACTCTGAAAGAGGCTTGTGTATGATGTTATGAGAGCCAGAATTGATGTTCCTTGTCCCTGTAACTTGCTGAGCAGCTAATTAACCGTATTAGTGTGTCGAAGGAGCAGTGCTGTGGGCCCATATGGCCACAGGAGCAGAAAACAACCTCTAATGCCTGTAATCTTGGTCATGGGTGATGTGCAAACATACAGGATCAGTAGTTGGGAAATTCCAAGGTTTGTACAGCTAATCTTGTAATATCATGAAATGTGAAACATGCATTTGCAAAATGTTTAAGGAGGTCTGTAAAAGGTTTGGACCTTTGGACTTAAAGGGTAACTTCAGCGATTAGCATTAAGCTTTGTATTAGAAACACCGGTAGTATATACGAAATATCGTACTTTCGCCCCTCATGTCCCCCAGAGACAAGAGAATTATGCATTTTATTTCTGGAAAAAATCCTCCGATGTGCCGCGGTGGGCAAGTGATAACCAGTAGCCGTGGCTTTGGGAGTGGCCTCGTTGAGCAGCGACGCAAGTGCATTCTGGGAGTTGTTGTCTTTCATCCACATGAGACAAAAATACATTTTCTGTCTTTTCTCAGTCTAGAAGGCACCAAATTCAAAAATAATTTCACATTTCTACTACATATATGACCCAGTTTAAATACACATTCATCTACTTAATACTATATATATGTACTTAATACTTTACCTAAATATGAAAATTCCTTATTTACACACATGGGGTCCTATGGAAGCTTGTTTCGCCACAGAATATAAAAATTAACAAAAAAAGGGAATTGTGACATTTCTCAAGCTGCAAGTGTATAGGCCTATCTCGCAATTCAGACTTTAAAACAATTACAAGTTTATCCTGCAATTTTGACTTTATAACTCGCAATTGGGAATGTACATCTCACAATTCTTACTTTAAAACTCGTAATTGCAAGATTATATAAGTTAATTCTGAGAAATAAAGTCCAAAACTCGCAACAAACACACAATTCTGACTTGATCTCGCAGTTATTATGAAGTTCAAATTGTGATTTAAAGTCTCATTTCTGAAAAAGTCTCAATTCCAAGAATAAAGTCTTGTTAATTGTGAGTTTATATCACACAATTCTGAAAAAAAGCTGAATTGTGAGGTATAAACTTGCATTTCGGAATTTCTCACATATTGCAAGTTTATATCCCACAATTTTGACTTTATAACTCACAATTGGGAATTTACGCATTTTCCTATACTTTATACGTAGTATTACAGGATTTCCTATAGTCATACACATTTTAAAATAATTTGGCTTGGACACTTGCATAAAACACATTCTTATACATTTTTACAGCAGAACCCAATGAGCAAATATTTAATAAGGGAGTACCTACTTTATGAATGTACTAACTTTGAATTTCTCAGACAATTCAATTCAATAGCACACATGTCCAGCTCAGTTAAAGACAAATAAATAGGGTTAAAACACACACACACACACACACACACACACACACACACACACACACACACACACACACACACACACACACACACACACACACACACACACACACACACACACACACACACACTGGTTTCCATGTTTTATGGTGACATTCAATAGACGTAATGGTTTTTACTGTACAAACTGTATATTCTATCCCCTACACTAACACTTTTCAAAACACTTCATTAGTATGATTTTCCTCATGGGGACCAAAAAATGTTCCCATAAGGTCAAAATTTACTGGTTTTACTATAATTGTGGGGACATTTGCTTCCAATAACTTAGGGTAAACCAGATACATGTACACACACACACACACACACACACACACACACACACACACACACACACACACACACACATTATGAGATTGACAGCTTGCTTTGCATTGAGTAAACTGATCCATTCTTCAAGCTCTTATTGTTTATTTATTCATTGTGTGGCTAAATCACAGTGAAATATCCCTAAACTGCAATAGATCTTGTCCTCATTCTGCATTCACATCCCACTGTACACTAATGTCATAACAATTTCCTTCAACATTATTTAAACTAAACAAACACAACATTCATTGGAGAACAGAGGGACATAAACACCCTCACTGCAATTCTTTGCTTAAAAAAATAACAAAAATCTCAAGACATTATATTTGTGAATGTTTGCAAGGAGTGCAACCGATTGACATGTTTGTTCTTCAGCACAATAGTATTAGCAGGAACTAGAACCACAGCCCTGAAACAGGGTTGTGCCATACCTTTATAAAGTATACAAAAAAGGGCAGGGCCCTTCATCTTCTCTACTAAAACTAACTACCCACAGACAGTCCTGTCAATGCATGCTGTGCACCAGGCGAATTACTATCTGGAAAACGGTAAACATATATTCCTCCAAGTAAACCATAGATCAGGTAGGTGCAAACCTAAAATTATTAACCTTTAATGTTTAGCTGTGAGGCACTTGGCATCAGTGTCATTAAAATGCAGCAATCACGATGTTTTGGAAATTTTGTTGTAGCAATTTTACAGTATGTAATTTTGGACGTAGGGTTTTAATTAAGGATGTAATTTTGCTAAACTATGCTATTTTTATATTGGCACGTGGATTATTTTTAGTGTTTGTACTTCAAGATATTTCAGTAACATAAAGCAGCAACCTGAACCTTCAGTCCCAAGCTTAATCTGATTTCACAACACCTTCAGCAGAGCTGACATATTTTATTTGTAATCCTATAATGGAAACATATTTCTGAAGTATAAGAGCCCAGGAATGATTTCAACACATTTTGGTGATGACTTGTATTTTAAATAACTTACTAATGATGGACAATGATATTATTTTTAAATGTAATAACTATTTTAGTTATTATGATTCAGTATTTTAAGTTATTATTCAGTATTAGCATGAATTATATTTACATGTTAGATGTTAGAAATCATTACATTTGCATTCATAGTGTTGCTATTATGACATATCTTCAATTAAAATATGGGCAATTAAATAAGTAAAAAT
Source organism: Romanogobio albipinnatus (assembly GCA_023566225.1). Classification (NCBI taxonomy): domain Eukaryota; kingdom Metazoa; phylum Chordata; class Actinopteri; order Cypriniformes; family Gobionidae; genus Romanogobio; species Romanogobio albipinnatus. The sequence continues at coordinate 10,990,086 of CM042258.1, forward strand.
TAATATGCCTGTATATAAATCATAGAAAAACTATGAAGTCATACTAAGTATCTTTCAGATTAATCTCTTACTGGAATTCTGCTTTGTCTGACATCGGTTATTCAATTACTAACTAAATTATTAACAATCAACTAAACTGCCAAAATAACATTTTAAATACAATCGTTTATTTAGTATTTTACATTAAAACACTTTAAAATATATATCAAATATTAATAAGAATTATATAAAAAGTTATTTAAACATTCTGTTAAAGTTTATCCAGGGGCCATCTTACCCCTCTATTGAAGGGATAGTTCACCCAAAAATGAACATTTTGTCATCATTTAGGTTTGAAACAATTTGAGGGTTAGTAAGTGATGACAAAATCTTCATTTTTGAGTAAACTATCCCTTTAATTATTTGACATTTTGTTCCATACACTCTAAAAAAAAAAGGTTCTATATGGCACCAAAAAAGGTTCTTGGCTCGTAATCATAGGGGAACCTTTTTAAGTGCTATATAGCACCAATTTTGGTGCTTCAGTGGTTCTTCAGAGGTGCTATATAGCACCTTAGTCAAAGAACCGGTGAAGAACCTCTGAAGAACCACTGAAGAACCCCTGAAGCACCAAAATTGGTGCTATATAGCACTAAAAAGGTTCCCCTATGATTACGAGCCAAGAACCTTTTTTGGTGCCATATAGAACCTTTTTTTTTAGAGTGTACCAACTAAATTAGCAAATGTTTTTATTTATTTCATTTAATAACAAATTGGCTGATGCATTAACATCCTGCATCCAACATATCTAAATATGTTACAATTTAAAAGTAAATCCACATTGTTCTTAAGGGGGGCATATTCCCCCATCCTGCTACGGGTGGGGATCCTGAAAACAGTCAGGGAAAAATAACACACAGTAAGCCTGTTGCTTAAGCTTGTTGGTTTTGGGCAGATATTATAACGCTTAAGGTGAAAAACATCTTAAGCCTGTTTAACTACAATAGCAGCCCGAACAAAAAGCTTTGTTGAAACTCGTTGATCTGCACCATAACATATCGAACATCAAACCCACAGCTATGTTGTTCATCTGCTTATTCATCATAAATGTTCAACCAAAACCTCCCTTAAAGTGTTACAATCATCCCTAATCTCTCCTATACACATCAGCTTACTTAAACCATTGGTTTCTTTTGCCAATATCATTGATTGGAGGTACACAGTATGTGACCTTGTTTAATTAAAGGCTTCTCTTGTCTTGCAAATCATTTGGGCTTATTTATTTCTCACTGCACCATTCAGTTATTATTAAAGGCAGACTTTTCATAACCCAAGGAGGTTAATCACCCAGCAAAAGTGGTGCTAACCCCCTTTCAAGTATGAAATTGCTTTACCTGTGGTTAAAAGCAGGGTTTAAAGAGCCTAATTGTGGTTGGTACAAAACTTGCGTAATTTTTATTTATTTTTTTTGAGAAGGGTGTGTTATGTAACCTGTCAATGTTGGCATCTGCCTAATGACAGATCGACAGTTTAATACCATTTATTTGGATTGTTCTCAAAGCCTTTGACAATGACAAAAGATATGGGAAGAGTTTTCTCCTCCCTTTAATCATACCTGCAAACTCACAAGTGGTGAAAAAGGTGACATGTTTCCTAATTAAATACTTTAATCTGGGTCATTGCCCTACAGTAGAACGTGTGGTTTTAACATGTAAACGAAGCATTCTGGTGCAAAGAAAAGACAACATTTGCTTTCAAATAAAAAAAAACATTTACACTATAGCGCTGGGCACTGAAACAAATTTCATTTGAATTTCAAATTACAAATTTGATTTGATATTGATTAACACGGGTACAGTACATAGCAAATTGTATGTACTGTACAATGTGTGGATTTTTTGTGGTGTAATTCTCCTCAGTGTTATATTAGCTTTTAGCTAAATCTGTATATTTGTGATATTTACCCCAGGGAGTTATTTACTTTATAAAGGCTATTTTTAACCTTATTAAATGCAGGGGCGTAAATTTCATCTAAAAGTTGGGGAGGACAATAAACATGAAATTTCTCAAGAGCAATTTTTGAAGGGGACACAAATAATACAGCCAAAATCGTACTTGTAAGGATATGTGTACCTCAAAAAAAAAAAAAAACATTTCGTACTTATTTGGCGTTTTGGTGTACTGAAAAATTATCTAATGTCTGTTTTTCTTTTCTCTGTCATTTTATCTGACCAACAACACAAAGCGATAGTAATTTAAATGCGATTAAGGTTCACCACGCAGTCATATTATAATTATTAAATTATCTTGCGTCCTCCACATAGTATTTTATACTATGATATTCAGATATTTAGATATTCAACTGCAGCAAGCCCTCTGATCTGCCACTTATTATCATATTGAGCAAAACCCAACACAGATCTGACTGAACTTTCGGTTTAGAATTAGACAATTTTTAGAATTTGGGGGCGGGTTGCTTGAATTTTGGGTTCATTAGCCTATTATTCGTAATGAAAAACAAAACAACAAAACAGTCCAATGACACACTCCCTTAAATAGGCGCTTTTACGCTTTGAAACCAAATCTTGGATAATCTTGTCTGTCAGCGGTTTGCTCGTTCGGCTCATGCTGTATTGAGCAGACACGTTCAGTTTTTAATTGTTTTGTCAGTTCTCTAACTGAACTAAATGATTATATTACTATACAGCGGTGCGGCGGTGGGCAAGTGATGTTAACAGTGTTTTGCCTAATCTGTATTAAAGAGAAAATAATCACTTCATCTGACGTTTAAAGTGAATAAAATAGCCTTCACAGCTACTTACTAGTGTTTCACAACTGCTGTCTGAAGAGCCTTGTTCTCTCCCCAAACTTGTGTGGTAGTTTTTCTACGGTCTATGGGTAACGTTAGTTGAGGTGTGCGGTGGATCAAACCAATGTGAGGCAAGGGGGGAGGGGGGACTCAAAATGTTTCTAAACTTAAAACGCATTTTTTTGTCCCGTTTGCGTTTGTATTGTTTAACTACTTACACATTTATTTTAAGTATATATTGTTATATTATTTACAATATTCAGCATGGTTTTTAGTGGGGGACAGCCCTCAGATTGGGGGGGGGGTCCTGTATGAAACCCCAATATGTTTCTTCTGTGAGTTTATAGTGCTGTTATGTTCATTTGTTTTCATTTCTCCACGAATGTCTCTCTCAGGCAGACTTTTTTTTTACCAGAAATACACTAACCCTTATCAATCGCTGTTTACAATGAAATGTAATAAAATCAGAATCATTCTCACGTTTCTGGTTATTTTAATAATTTTTAAGATAGGCCTACTTGTCCAGTCAGATTAATGTCGAGCCCTCACAGTCTATGGTCGAGCCCTGTGTTCATTCATGACACTTTTCTGCTGTAAAGCGGAGTTGATCAGTTCATGTGCCGTTTGTTTGAACTGAGACGCTACAGTGATCTGTGAATGTCACGCCAAATTAGAGCACCAAAAAAGATCGCAACAGCTTGAGAGACGTCTATGGTCTCACTCCAGTCAATGGGAAATTAGCCCATTTCCAATTATTATTGTGAAGTTAACAAATGCTTTCAACTTCAACCGAATCTCCGAAAAATCTAATCTACATGATTCACATGAATGACATATTTCGATTCAAAACGGCGAATTTCGCCGAAAAGCGACTAGTTTGCAGGTATGTTTAATACTGTAAGTCTATTTATGTTCCCCAGCTGTTTATACACTATATTGCCAAAAGTTTTGGCACATACATGCACATGAACTTAATGACATCCCATTCTTAATCCATAGTTTAATATGGAGTTGGCCCACCCGTTGCAGCTATAACAGCTCCAACTCTTCTGGAAAGGCTTTCCACAAGTTTTAGGAGTGTGTTTATGGGAATTTTTGACCATTCTTCTAGAAGCAAATTTATGGGCTCAGGCACTGATGTTGGACGAGAAGGCTTGGAGGTAGCTTGCAGTGGCCACTCTAATTCATCCCAAAGGTGTTTTATCGGGTTAAGGTCAGGACTCTGTGCAGGCCAGTCAATTTCCTCCACACCAAACTCGCTCATCCATGTCTTTATGAACCTTGCTTTGTGCACTGGTGCGCAGTCATGTTGGAACAGGAAGGATCCATCCCCAAACTGTTCCCATAAAGTTGGGAGCATGAAATTGTCCGAAATGTCTTGGTATGCTGAAGAATTTAGAATTCCTGTCACTGGAACTAAGGGGCCAAGGCCAACCCCTGAAAAACAACCCCAAACCATAATTCCCCCTTACTTGAAAAACCCAGACTTTTTTGCCAGACAGAGAATCGTGATTGGTCACTCTAGAGAACACGTCTCCACTGCTCTAGATTCCAGTGGCAGCGTGCTTTACACCATTGCATCCGACACTTTGCATTGCGCTTGGTGATGTAAGGTAGAGGTCTGCATTCCCGCGGGACCCGATCAGTTTTCTTGCGGTGCGGGACTAAATTTCCAAATCAAAGACGGTAGCGGTCAGTAACTCTGGTGTACTTTGGACGGGATAATAACGGGTCTGATAATAGCCCGGCCGTTCCCGACATCCTTTGACAACAGCGTATCTGCCCTTGAACTTGAAGTGAACTTTCTTCAATGGTGGCGTTTACACGGTTCCCAGTTCCTTGCCCAGAACCTGGCAATATATGTTCTTTGCATACAGTTCCCGAGAGCATAATGTACGGCTTGGATGCAGCTGCTCAGCTATGGAAACTCATTCCATGAAGCTTTTTAAGCACTATTCTTGAGCTAATCTGAGCACACAAAGTTTGGAAGTCTGTAGATATTGACTCGAAAGTTGGCGACTTCTGCACACTGTGCGCCTCCGCATGCACTAACCCCGCTCTGTGATTTTTATGTGGCCTACCACTTTGGCTCACTTGCTGTTGTTCCAAATTGCTTCTACTTTGTTATAATACCATTAACAGTTGACTGTAGAATATTTAGGAGTGACAAAATTTCACAAATGGACTTATTGCTCAGGTGGCAACCTATCACGGTACCACGCTTGAATTCACTGAGCTCCTAAGAGCGACCCATACTTTCACAAATGTTTGTAGAAGCGTCTGCATGCCTAGGTGCTGGATTGTATACACCTTTGGCCATGGAAGTGATTGGAACACCTGCATTCAATGATTTGGAGGGGTGTCCAAATACTTTTGGCAATATAGTGTACATTGGTGCATTCCCAAGCTTAGAGTGTCTGATTATTAGAAACTGTGAAAAGATATGAACAATCTGCAAGTGCAATCACACTATTCATGTGCTACATGGCATACATGCACATAAATCTCCAGTGTATTTAAATACCATCTAGACCTGATGCCTGGATAAGTGCTTGCAGGAAAGTGCAGGTTAATGGCCTGGGCAGAGTGAGGCTCATGGAAAATATTTATGTACCTACACGATCCTTTTAAGTGCATTGTGTTATGGGAAACTGGAAATGAATGCCTTTCTCAGAAGAAAGGAGGAGAGTATTTTTGCTGCTGGTATAAGCAATATTTCAACTTTTATGTCTATTGTATACTATTGTTAAATACATACAACAATCAATTTCATGCCGTAAATTCTTTTATTTTTAAATTGTATTTATTTCATTATTTTTTTAATAATACCACATCGACAGATATTTATAACAATATTAGTTTCACTGTTCTTTTTCGGATCTATCGAAGCCCATGTTTCTATGTTGTCATTATTGCTGGCAGTGTAAGCCAACCCCTTCAGATCAATAGAGTGCCTCTCTTTACAGGAAGCAACAGAAGCAGACTATCTGGATCCTGTGGAAATATCTACCAGGAAATCTTGCCTTAGACTCTGCAATCTTTGCAGATGGAAAAGTTTTGGTCCGTCAAAATACCGTAGATCCCCCATTGACTCTCCAATCAGTAAAAACTTTCAAACAGCAAATAAGAAATGCATAGATGGCACTGATGACCAGCAGGCTCTTGGCATTAAGGATGGATTCTTAAAATTTCAGTCATGAGTGCAGTAACGTTATGCACCTTGAATTAAATTCAAGTCGCATCTGAGCATTTTGCTTACAAGTCAGATGAGAAATATATGTATTCACGTAGCTTCCGCCTTAAGTATTTACAAGTTATTCTGCATTTTTCATCACAACAGGTGAAGGGCGAAGGCTGAAAGGACCAGAGCAAGACACAGATGATGATTTAGTGAGTATCAAGTACAGCAGACATGCACGTTAATTTGTCTCTCTGTTTTAAACTGGTTGATTGTTTGAACAATCTTTAAATGGGACCTATTATGCCCCTTTTTACAAGATGTATTATAAGCCCCAGTTGTCCTGTCTGTGATGATTCAACTCAAAATACCCCAAAGATAATTTATTATACCATGTTGTAAATGCGACAGTTTTGAGTGGAAAGAAAAACATGCTGTTTTTGTGCATGTATCTTTAAATCCAAATGAGCTGCTGCTCCCCACCCCACACTAACATGAACAAACCATGAACAGCTGTAATGTTGACTAATACAACCTTATTGTAAAGTATTAAACCTTATTGTGTTACCAAAAAAAATTTCTTGCTTGAATGCTGCTGTTTAATGCTCTGATGAGGAGATAAACATGGCGGATTGTACAGCTCACTCAGGGTGGGGCCTATGCTAATGGGGCGGAGTCCGTCAGCAATTGTGGGCGGGGCCTACACATTTGTGACGTCACATATGCTAGAATCTGCAAACGGCTTGTTCTGAGACGCTACTTATGATTTATGTGGATTAAAAAAGAGGAGTGGGTGGATTTTTACCATTATAGGGTGGTTGTGTGCACACATTGCCGACATGTGTATGTTCAGACACCATGTAAAAGTGAATTTTGCATAATAGGTCCCCTTTAATTGGTATCTTTAATGTAACAGATATGTCAGGAGCCTGAAGTTTTAGAAGAGGAAAGACCTCGTCCTCAGGGTTCCTCTCCTGTTGAGGAATTCCCTACCACAGAAAAATACGATAAACAGGTATTTTACACAACACCCTTATCTTAACTATGTACGATAACCCAAATACAGAATTTCATAATGCTGTATCTGATCTAACTATTATATTATATAATAGATCACATACTAACTCTTTTGCCAGGCTGAAGGTGACTTCTATGACTCACCCACCAAGAGTTCCAAAAAAAGCAAAAGGATTGGTTTCGGCTCACTGTTTGACAAGCGTTCCTCTGCCAAGATGAATCAAACAGAGGTCAGACACGCCTAAAGTTCTCTCAAGTGAAAAACACAGATGATTACAAATGTGAATAATACAAATTATGAACATATTTCTAAATTGCCTTTTGTTTCAGGACATGCAAAGTGATCAGTCAGAAATTATAGTGAAAACTGAAAAAGAAGTCTGTGCTGAGGGTTTGGTTGTAAGTGGAGGGGGAAAGGATGGCATCTTCATCAAGGAAGTAAAACCAGAGTCAGCTGCCTCAAAGCATCTAAGTGTGAAAGAAGGTGAGATGTCATAATTATAGCACATTACAAAATACAGCTAACTAATCTTTTCACATCCATCCTCATTTGTGTCCTTCCATCTGGCCTTTCAGGTGATCAGATTCTTAGTGCTACAGTATACTTTGATAATGTGTCATATGAAGACGCCCTCCAGATTCTTGAGCATGCTCAACCATATAAAGTGGCATTCTGTCTAAAACGCAAACCACCTCCAAGAACCCAGGAAGATGCTGAGACAATGAGGCCAGATATAACCATTGTAATTATCATACTGTCCATTATATTCAATTAAATAATACCACAAAGCTTCTTTAGAGATTTCATTGACCGCGTATCCGCTTCATCATTTACAGGGTGAGGAGGCTGAGCGAGAAGAGGAAGGAGGAGGACCAGAAATGAGAGGTCGAAGAAAGATGAAAAAACAACATGATCGCATCTCTTGGCCCAAATTCCCCACCTTTAGCAAAGGTCGCAGGGCACATTTTAAGAGATCTCACAGCACATCAGAAGCAGAAGAACAGAGAAAATTAGAGATGAGTCCTCCAACAAGTGACACAGAATCTCCCCTTAAGTCTCCATTAAAGTCCCCAGATGAGAAAGAGAAGAAAAGGACACGCAAAACGAAACTTAAGATGAGGATGGCAGGCTGCAGGAGCAAGTCTGTTGAAGAAACCCAAGAAAATGAAGAGGTGCCAACAACAGACAATATGGAGGTCTTGGACGACAAAATTGTTATGAATATAACCGTAGAGCAAGTGCCAGGGTCTAATGTGTTAGAGAGCCCTAAAATCTTGAATGAAGCTGAAAAAACCGACTTGACTAAAACAAAGAATGAATATACATTCACAACTTTGCCAACGACTGAATCATTGCATAAGGTTGAGCTTATCAGTTTGGACACTACTTTAGAGACCACTGATATTACAACTGCTCTTGGAGAGGATGGCAAAGAAAGAGAATTGAAATCGGAACTGAAGGTTATCATTCCAGGAAAGGATAAATATGAAACAGAAACAGAGAGTCCACTAAAATCCTCCACAAGTGGGATGCGAACTTCGGATACATCAGCATTCGACAATATTATGGACAGTCCTAATGTAATATCACAAATTGAAGCAGTTGGACATGAAGTTGATTCTGATAGCAAACCAATAATTAAAGGGATTTTTGAGAAGACCCAGAAGTCAGGAGAAATGGACATGGACATACCTAAAGTTGATGTTTCTCTTGACATGCCAGATATAGGACCAATAAGCAAATCACCAAAAATTGGCAGCGACAAGGAAAAGAAAGAAAAAAACATTCTAGAAAGAGAAAGTTATGGGATTCGAACCAGAGGACCAATGGCAGATATAGCCGCATCAAAGAGTCCTTTTGCAAACACAGTAAACAGACTAGAATTTACATCATCAGACGGTTTCACTAGTGAGATTCAAACAAAACAAGATGTGTCCTCAACGGTCATGGACATAAAGAAACCAATTACTTCAACACCAGTTATATCCCAGCCAAAATCACATGCTCTGGAAGTGGACAAAAGCGGGAAGAGTACTGGGGGTACTGACACTGAAGTAACACAAAAAGCACATTTGGAATCAAGTTTTAAACTACCTAAGATGGATCTCTCTGAATTCAACCACGAAGACTCGATAACTATAAGGCAAAGAGACCCAAACAAAGTGCCTCTCCTGAAACGAGAGGAAATTGAGATTCCTGGCATGGAGGACAAAGGATCAAAAGCTAAGTTGAAGTCTCCTAGAATTAAAGAACAAAAAATTGAGAAGATAATAAATATCTCAAAAGCAGAAAAACCCAGAGCTAAGAGAGAAGGACAAGAGTTTAATGTTGAGGATGTAAAGGAAGCAGTATCAAAATTCCCTGCCTTTAAATTACCCGAGAGAGACATCACAGGAGTCCTTGTACAGAGAGAGATCACAATAAAATCAGACAAGACTGGCATGACACCTAAAGGATCCCCTTGTAAAATGTTGAGCATGAGCACAGAAATAAATATTAAGTCGCCTGACACAATGGATAAAGAAGAACAGAGACTTTCTCCTGTTGCTTCAAAACATCAAGCCGTCTTATTACCTAAAAGTGAACAATTTCATCTTTATGAAACAGACCAATCAAAAATTAAGGCAGCAGACCACAAACCCAAAACTGGCAAAATGTTAGCGAGGGATAGGAAAAGTACTTCCCCAGATGTAAAATTCAAACTTCCAAAGCGTGAAGACATTGAAATACCAGGAATGGAAGCCATTGAACAATCAGTTAAAGTGCAAAAAATCAAAGTAGCCAAAGATACAGACACTCAAGAAAAGGCTGTGAAAGATGACACTGATATCCAAGCTGACAGAAAAGGACATGAAAAGAAATCAAAAAAAGCAAAGGTTTCTATGCCTAGTTTTGAGATCAAGACACCAGACATTCACTTCCCAGGAATAACGATTGAATTACCAAAAAAGGCCACATCATCGAAAAGTGATAGTGATGCAAAAATATCTCTTGATGAAGACCATTTAGCCACTAAACAATCTTCTGAAGAAGCAACATTTAAAAAATCTCAAAAAGGTGAAAGCTGTGCACCGGGGCATGAAACTAAAAAAGGACATGATATAGAGGGTGATCAAATGCTCCATCATGACGTTTGCACTGGCATTGTTAAGGAAACCTCAAAACAAGACGCTGAAGGAGAACTGAAGGCTGAAATCAAAAGCAAAGACACAGATTCCTCTCCACATAAAATTAAGATGCCTAAATTTAAAATGCCCAAAATGGGAGGGAAATCAATGAAAGGAACAACTGAAGTCACTACAAAAGAGGAAAATGACATAATAGAGGTTGTATTAGATTCTGAGAAGAGAACATCTGATACTGATCCCAAAGCATATAGCTCAGAAACAGACAAAAATTGGAGCAAATTAAAAATGCCGAGCATAGATGTTTCTGTTCCAAAAATAAAAATCCCCAAGACAGAGGGAAAATCAAAGCAGGAGGAAACTGGGCTCTCAACACCTGAAATGTATGCAGGTGTTGAATTTAGCAAAGACCACATTTCCAGCGAGACTACACAAAAGCCTACAAAAGAAAGGGCTGGGAAAGTTGACATGAAGGTTGAGGCTGTAGAGGATGCTCAAGAGGAGAGTGGATTTAGACTGATCCGGTTTGGTATCTCATTGCCAAAAGAGAAAACAGAAGAAGCTGGTCTGGTACCAGAGGAATCTAAAAAATCTGTCATCAAGGTTAGTGAAAAACCTGAAGAGGAGCCATCTGAACTACCACAAGCTGAAATAAAAGAAACAGAGTCTAAAATGAAGAAAAGGAAAATATCATTTCCCAAATTTGGATTCTCTAAATCAGATACTAAAGTATCTGATACTAAAGTATCTGAGGCTGACATAAATCTTCCAACTGCACAGGGCTCGTTAAAGGGTGCAGATGAGACAGAACTAAATGTTGAAAGTAAGACCACAGACATAGAAGCTGAGTTAAAGGATTCAACAGATTCTCCCACAAAATTTAGACTTCCTACAATTAAACTTCCCAAATTTGGAGTTTCATTTCCAAAGACAACTGATGACGGGGCTGATATTCAAATGCCTGAAGCCAGCACAGATGAAACTACAAAGGATGTTACATTGCCAGAAGCTAAATTACCTGTAGAACCTACAGCTCTATCTGACAACAAAGGCCTGGAGATGACTCTCAGTGTATCCAAACCTGAAGTTGACCTGACTCTACCTGAGGGAAAAACAGAAATCAAAGGTATTAGCATTCCAAAAGTAGATGATTTTCAGAAAAAAGACATAAAATCTTCTGAAGACATTTCATTTTCTAAACCAGAGGTTGATGCTAGTCTGACTGACCATGGTATTGAAGAAATTCCAGCTGTTGAGTTTTCAAAACCAGACATCAAAACTGCAGACATTGATGTCAGTCTTCCGCAGGTTGGTTTATCCATTCCAGAATTTTCTGTGGAAATAAAAGAGCCAGATGTGAATTTCACAATTTCAAAGGATGATGCTGAACATAAAGATCTAACAACTGGTGGTACACCAGTAAAGTTTAAACTCCCCTCTGTCAACTTACTAAAATTTGGTGGGAAATCAACCAAGGTAGAGAAAGACATGCCCTTTGTAGATATAGATATTAAAGAACCTGATGTAAGCTTTCCAGAAACACAAATAAGCATGAAACTAAAAGAGGATGCACCATCAGGTGATGCCAAGGATTTTTTTGTGACTACAGAAGGGCAATGTGTTAGTGTAGACAAGGAGGTTACAGTTACACTGCCAAAATTTGGCATTAGCCTTCCAAAGGTTGACGTCTGCAAGCCAGCTGATAGTATGGACAAAGAAGAATCAATTATAGACACCAAAAAATCAAAGGCAGAGTCTGACCAGGCTGAGAAAGATCCAAGATCTCCAACAAAAAGTAAACTTCCCACAATTGAATTTCCTAAATTTGGTATCCAATTTTCCAAACCAACAGATGCAAACTTTGACAATCAAATGCCTGAATTCACCACAGATAAACCTACCATGGAAATTAAAGTGCCAGAAGCCGAACTGTCTGGAGAACTGCCATCATTACCTGAAATGAAAACCCCAGAAATGATTCTCAGTGTTTCAAAACCTGAAGTGGATGTATCTACACCAAAGGTAGAAAAGGCTTTTGATGCACACGGTGAAAAGAAAAAAGAAAAAGTATTGTCTCCAAACCGTGCATTTTCTAAACCAGAGGTTAACATAAGCCTTGTTGGTCATGGTCTTGATCAAGAAGCAGATATAGAAGGTTTGAAAGTGCAAGCCGAGAAACTTGAGATGGGAGTCAACGTTCCTTCAGTCATCCCGGAGGCTAAAGAAAAAGAAAAACACAAAAAACGTAAAATGTCATTTCCAAAATTTGGATTTTCCAAATCTGACACTAAGATCCCTGATGCTGACACCAGTCTTCAAAAAGAAGGAATATCTGTGCCAGACACTGAGATCAAAGAGACTGAGGTGACAATTCCTGCTCCAGAGGTTGAAGTCCAGGTGAAAAACAAAAGCGCTTCTGGTTCTCCATCTAAATTCAAGCTTCCAACAATTTCTCTCCCTAAATATGACATTTCCATTTCAAAGACTGGAAAAGAATCTATTGCAAAAGCTGATGATGATGCACAGTCAGAAATAAAGGCAACATCAATAGTTGCATCACAAGATAAAGATATAGGTACAGAAGATATAGAACCATCAAAATCAACTTTCGAAACCCTACCGGTGGATGCTGAAATAAAGATTCAAGACACTGATCCTGGAGGTCAAGGGAGTAGATTTATGATGCCCAAATTTGAATTTTCATTTCCAAAGCTAAAAGGACCAGAATTTAAAAAGGATGTATCAAGAACAGATGTAGAAAAACCAGAGGCTACATTGAAACATGACATTGAGAGTGCTGAGGGAAAAGCAGACATAACCGAGGCTTCTTTGAAAATGGAGGCAACGATGAAAAAGCCAAACGTGCCAAGCTCAGAGCATGGATTTTCTGAACAAGACATTAAAGCTCCAGAAGTTAATGTTGAAAGAGGTGATATATCTATGGCAGTAGGTGAAGTGGATGTGAATCTTGAGTCTGACTTAAAAGATGATTCAACCACTGGAGGGTCACCGTTCAAATTCAAACTTCCTACTTTCAAACTACCCAAATTCGGAAGTTCACCTTCCAAAGTAAAATCTGAAATAACAGATTTGAGGGGTGAGGAAATGAATTTGGCTGAAGATTTATTTACGTCAGACGTAAAACTTGACTTTAATGTGCCCAGTCAAGAGCTGGTGAAACCCTCAATCAGTGTTGATCAGCCAAAGGTAGACACTGGAGATCAATACACCCTGTCACTTACAGAGGCCAGAACATCAAAGGCCGAAGTTGATATTTCTTTACCAGAGACAAAACTCGGGGAACTGTCAGCTGAAGCTAAAGTACCACAACCTAAAATAGAAAGCAAAAAAGATCAAGAAGTTGATTCCAAAGACCCAGGTATAAAAATGAAAAGGCAAGGCTTTTCATTTCCTAAATTCGGATTTTCTAAACCAGATGTCAAGGCCCCAGAGACTGATGTCAATCTTGCACAAGTTCATACCTCTGAACCAGAAGGTGATGTGAAAATAAAAGAACAAAGTATGAATATCACAGTGTTAAATTTTGAGGCTGAGCAAAAAGATTCAACAACTTTTGGTGCCACAACAACATTTAAACTCCCCTCAATCAACTTCCCGAAGACCGGAGAACAAGCTATGAAAGAAGAGAAACCTTTGCCAGATGTAGATATAGCTGTTAAAGAACCTGAGTATACACAAATAAAAATAACAGGTGAAGCCCCATCAGTTGATATAAAGGGACCTCATCTAGCTACAGATGGTCAATCTGTAAGTGTGGACTTAAAGGTTGAAGATGCCGAACTTGGAGGACAGGGGGGAAAGCTTAAGATGCCAAAGTTTGGTACTGACCTTCCTAAAGCAAAAGGGTTTGATTTAAGTGCATCAAAGACGGAGGATATAGCTGATTTTGAGATAGCAACTGAGGGGAAAATTCACCCACCAGAACATGATTCTAAAGGCCTAGATGTGCAGATAAAGACACTACCTGAATTTGGGGTTTCAAAACCAGAAGCCCCTAAGGTTGATGTAAGTATCCAAAAAACTGATATCCCCATACCAGAAGGCAGTATGGACCTAGAAGAAGCAAATATGGACATTGAAGTGTCAATGGTGGAGTCTGACCAAAAGGGTTCAACATTTTTTGGATCTCCAACAAAGTTTAAACTCCCTTCATTCAACTTCCCAAAATTCGGTGTTAAATCACAAAAAGGATCATTAGACATTAATGTAACCGATTCCGAACTAGAGGGAACAAATATAAAAAGTGATATTTCAAAACCTGATGTCAAATTAGAAGTACAGCCACCCAATAATGAATCTAAAGTTGAAAAGAGTGCAGACATGCCTGAGGTGGATTCCAAAGAACTGCAAGTAAAAGTGAAGAGACCAAGCTTTTCATTTCCTAAGTTTGGGTTTTCCAAACCAAATACTGAAACTCCAGAAGTTGATGTCAGTGTACAAAAGGTTGAAGGATCCATACCAGAGGGTAATCTACCTGTAAAAGAACAAACCGCAGAAGTTACATCTCCAGGAAGGGAAGCTGAACAGAAAGATCTAACAATTGTTAGTTCCCCAACCAAATTTAAAATGCCAGAAATTAACCTGCCAAAATTTGGAGTCAAAAGTTCAAAAGGTACACCATCTGAAGATAAGGACATTAAAGGAATAGAAATTACTGTTCATAAACCAGACATCAAGGTGTCAGGACAAATACCAAAAATTGAAAAAGAGGTCGATATACGTGCCACAATAAAAGAAACTGATGTCCATCTAACAGAAGGTAAGGTAATACTACCCCAACCTGATGTTGATGTTCAAGACATATCCATTGAAGGCAAAGCGGATATACCTGAAGTTGACTTAAAAGGGCTTGATGTAAAATTGAAGAAGCCAGGCTTTTCATTTCCAAAATTTGGTTTTTCAAAGCCAGATATAAAGGGGCATGATGTTGATCATGGCAGTCAACCAAAGGAAAATATGTCCATGCAAGAGGGCAACATACCTGTTAAAGACCAAGATGCAGAAATTACCTCCACCAATGAAATGAACAAACAAGAAGATTCAACTCATACAAAATTTAAACTCCCAAAGTTTGGACTCAAATATCCAAAGGCCACATCTGATATTCCAGCAGCTGAAGTAGATATCAAAGAACCTAAAATCAGTTTCTCTAAAACAGGAGAGGTACAAACCACTGACACAGAAACAACCATAGATATTAAGGGGCCTAATGTGGACATTAAGGTCAAAGAGATGGACATTGATGGGACAGGAAGTAAGTTTAAGCTGCCAAAATTTGGAATTGGCATGCAAAATGTAAAGGCAATAGAAACAGATGATAAAGAAATAAATACAGAGACTGGCTTACTATGTGAAGACAAAGTTCATGTACAACAGCCTGATGTTGCAATTCAAAATGTGACCTTTGAGGGGGAAACAGATAAAGTTGAAGTTGATTCCAAAGGGCTGAAAGTGAAACTTCCCAAATTGGGATTTTCAAAACCAGACCTTAAGGCTCCTGAAGTTGATGTGAGTCTACCCAAAGTTGACATGGGCACATCATTGGGAAATGTGGATGTTTCAGAGCAATCTGTAGATATTAAAGTACCAGAAGAACAACCTGATTTGAAAGAGGAAACTTTTGGCTCTCCAACCAGATTTAAACTTCCAACAATTAATTTCCCAAAATTCGGAATAAAAACATCAAAAGACAAGGTGGATATTCCTACAGCAAATGTGGACATCGATGAAGTTAGCCTTCCTGACAAGAAGTTTAACATATCAGGAGAAGTAGTAAGTGTTGACATGAACGAGCCAACAGTAAATGTTGAGGATCTATCCACTGAGATAAGCATTAAGGGAAGTGATAAAGAACAACGAGAGAGCAAATTTAAGCTTCCAAAATTTGGGATTGCTCTCCCAACAACTAAAGGTCCTGACAGTGACCAAGGGCTTAAGAAAGCTCTGACTGAAGCAGAAGTGAAAATGTCAGGAGATGTACTAACTACAGACAAGAAAGAACTAAAGTTACCCAAAGGATCAGTGAAAGTGGATATGCAAGCCACTGAAATGACAACAGACATTTCACTACAGGGCACTGCAGAAATGGGAGAAAGTGAGAGAGATGGCAAAATTGAAATAACAAGTCCACAATTTGGCTCTCCAACAAAATTCAAACTCCCAGGAATAAAATTACCCACATTTGGAATTTCCACTCCAAAGGTCACTAGTGATGCACCTGATCCTGACACCAAGGAAATTAAAGTTAGTTCAGTGGATTATGAGATAGAGACATCAAAAGTGGGTCAATCAGATGACATCAAAGGTAAAACTGCAGAGATTGAAACCCCATCAATTGATATCAACATAAAAGCAAAAGAGATTCAAGAGGGACTGGAAACAAAATTTAAACTTCCAAAATTTGGGATTTCATTACCCAAAGTAAAAGGTCCTGAGATAACAGTAACTGCAAAAGAAGTAAAAACAGGAACACCTGAAATTGGGATCACTGAACCAAAAATTAAAATTGCAGCAGATGATGCAAGTCTCCCAAAAGTAGACATGGCTTTAGAGGGAAGTTCCAGCCTTGAAAAAACAGAGGTAGAAACAGAGTTGAAAGATGATACCGTTGTTGTTTCAGGTTCTCCAAGTAAATTCAAAATGCCTTCTTTTAAAATGCCAAAATTTGGATTTTCACCTAAAAAAACAGCTGATGTAAAAGGAAAAGAAGAAGAAGTAGATGTACCAGACACTAAAACTGATCTAAATATTAAAGACAAGCCTATACAAGTAGAAGTGTCCAAAGACATACACAGAGAGGGTGAAATCAAAGAAACCATTGAACAGCCTCCAGAGGTTGCAGCAAAAAAATTGGAGGGTGACAAAGGCTCCCCGAGTAAATTCAAACTTCCTACTATAAAAATGCCAACATTTGGCATTTCAAGAACAAAATCTCAGGATGGAGAAGATGACACAACCATAAATGCTAATGCCCCAGACGTTAAAACAGAACCAAAACAGGATTCTGGAAAGTCACCCAGATTTACAATGCCTAGACTTGAAGATGTTCTCAGTGGCTTTGAGGTTGAATTTAATGTTCCAACAATAGAGGAAAAGGAAGCACAAGTGGACAAACCATCTGTTAAGCAGGATCAAGAGGCTGGAGAAAAGGTTGAGGAAGCAGCAGAAAATAAGGACAAAGGAGCGCAGGAGAAATCAAAATTTAAATTTAAATTCCCCAAATTAGGATTCAGCCAGTCCTCAGATGAAAGTGATAAGTTAGTTGACGCTAAGATTGAAGAAAGTGAAAAACATCAGGAAGCTTCAGCAGATCAGAAATCAGCTGCTAGCAAAGAACAATCAAAAACTGAAAAAGGAAGCTGGTTCAAGTTCTCATTTTCTTCTCCAACCAAAACTACAAAATCTGACGAGAAAGAACAAATAATCCAACCATCTCAAGAGGCTGAGAAATCTGATGATGTAGAGAAAGAATCCAGTAAGGCACACAAGGAACCGGAGAAGAGCTTGTTCAGCGAGGCTGTGGAGGAGAACATCAGCCCAACATTATCGCTAAGGTCATCTGAAGCTTTTGCAGATATAAGTTCCACAGTAACCACTGAGCAGTTTGGCCTGTCACAAACCTCTCCTACAAAAGTTAAAGTGAAATATGCTGAACCCACTGCCACCGTTGGGGTCAACGATGTACAAAGTAATGTTGTGACTTCCACAGCCAGATGTGAACTGATATCAATGGAGCCTCACCAGCCAGAAAAAGTCAACATCCCATTCTCATCAGATTTGTCCTCAGCCTCAGTGGACACTCTGAAACTGATGTCAGGGGAAATTCACATCATCACATCGAACATTCAAGCTATACCAGACACACAGCAAGCTGCAATTCTTACTAATATAGATGCCCATGGAATTCACACCTCACCATTACAAGTAACACTAGGCGCAGACTCAGTGTTGACAGTGGAGGAAACCAGAGTGCAAAGTGGGAAGCAAACATTGGTGGAAAAGCATGTTGTGAAAGAAACACTACATGATGATAAAGAGACAATAATTGTGACACAGAGAACACGTGTATTTGAAGGAGACTCCGCAGAACCCATTTCTGATGAGACAGCTTCCTCTATTCGTAGGCTGCGAGACACGGTACACACTGAGAAAATGAGGTTTTTTGACAGTGTAGCAACAACTGAAGAGGTCACAATAGTGAGCTATGAAACATCTCTAAGACACATGGATTCCTCTACCGATGAGAATGGGGGGGAAATGAACAAATGAACATGATAGCTATATGGCTGAGTTGATTTTATGCTTTTGAATGTATGTTTCTTCTCTTATATAATCATATAAGCCAGCTGAATTGTAACGCTAATGAAGTAAAATTAATGAACATATCACAAAGTATTGTTTAGCTAATGGAGATTTTAAGCTTAAAAGACTTAAGAAAAAAAACTATATCCACTGGACAAATTATGTATGTACAAGGAATAATAGGTTATATTATATTATAATTTGATGTGTGGGATGTCAGTGCACTTTACTGTTATCTTGGGAAAACTGTTTACAGTGCAAACTCAGTAATATTCAAGCAAATAGATATATTCACAAATAAAATTCATTATAAAGTTGGTGTAGCTTTTAAAGACTGTTGACAGTATCGCATATTGAGGCATTTTTTTCTTTGAGGTTATCTATCAAATCTGTGTTTCTGCAGCCTTGACAATAAATGAAAACATTTGTGTAAATATGTTTTATTCACCCCAAAGTCTGTCCATTATCTTTGTTAGCTTATGACAAGAGCATCTGCACCTAAAGTATGATGTATCAATGGATTTGCAAAATATAGGCCAACTGTACAATGCATATTTTAAAATACAATACGTTTCTCAATAAGCATTGGCTTTTATTTTAACATGTATAGTCAAAGAAATCAAATTAATGTTGTAAGAGAAGCACTTAAACTGGTCACTGCAAAATAAATAAAAAGTGAAATTATGTCCCATGCCTCTGATTTAAAACAACAACAACAAAAACACACATTTGAGCAGACTGATAGATAGATCACCTGGCCTTTAGAAATTTTGATAGCAAATGTTAATCCCGTGTATCACTAATTGGTTTTTAAAATACTATAGTTTACAGATCAATACAAGTCAAAAAGGCTGATACAAACATCTGTTGACATTTAAAATAATATATCACAGTCAACCTGCACTATGCCTATATTACGTGAATCTCCAGGAGTGACATTTTCTCATTTTTAAAAAGATCATTAACTATAAGAGAGGACATAAATCAACCAGGGTTGGGTGTCCCAAAGCCAACTATGGTTGCATGTTCCGTCGTTAAAACACAATTCAGTTGAACTTGTGACCGTAGGTGGCTAACAATGCTTTTGGGAAACACCCCTCAGATGTATTGTGTGATAATCAGACAATATTCAGCCTATATTATACTAAATATAATATATTATAATAAATATAATACTAAATAGGGCCAGATCATTATGACATTGTCCCCGCCTAGGGTGCTGTCACTTGGAGAAGCTGCCAATTTACCAATTTTAGGGTAATTTGTACCACTCTGACAAAGCAATTTGCATTATACATTTACACCAAGATCAGAGTGCAAGCAGTTTTAACCTAAAATTAAAAAGACAAGCTAAAACATGTGAATATTTATTAATGAACCATGCTGAAAATCAACCTATTTGAAAAATATTGTTAGCTGATGCTAACTGGCTAGCTAACTAGACAGCTGGTGCTAACTTGAGGTAATTTTTTTAATATAAAGTCCAAATATTTTATTCAACCACCTAGTTAAATTACATTTGATGGAAAAACAAAGGATGTGATGTTCAGAACATGGTAATTAATTATAATGGAGCATTCTACCCCAAGTGGCTAAAGGCTAAATTCTGAAAATATAATATTTTCCTTAAACAACATCCCTAACTACAGACCTTACTATTCTCATATCATATATAGAACTGTGATATTCTGCAAAACAACTAGCTTTAAAACACTTTTCTTACTGTTAAAAATATCACTTTAACATGAAATCTGCTTTTTCTCAGGTACGTCACCAATGTAAGCGTCACGGTGAATACTTCTACATCACTCTCATCAACATAGTACATAGCAACAGCAAAAACTAATCTTGACTTTATATACCGGTTATTTTAACAGTAGGGCATTTTATCCCACTCTAAATTCTGAACGGACTCATGAGTCAGTTCTTTTTCTAATGAATCTGTCAAACCAAATCAAATCAAATCAAATCACTTTATTGTCACTCTACCATATGCACAAGTGCAACAGTAGGTGAAATTCTTAGGTGCAGTTCCGAGCAAACATAGTAGTCATGACATGACATGTACAACATTTAAGCAACAACAGATTACACATCTGATGCGCACACAATTACTCACAGCACAGTATACACTACAATAAACAATTGACCAAATGACTTTACTGACTCACTCAGTAAATATAAATATGACAGTTGTGATATACCCAAGTTAATAGATAATATGTTAGATTTGGAAAAACTCCAAATACTGTCAAGTTGGATTGACAGTGGCACTGCAAAAAAGTGCTACTTCAAACAGATTAAGAGGTAAAAAAGAATAACTGTGTCTACTCTATTGCCACTGGGTGATACACAGTATGTTCTCCTGCTGAGGAGATGCTCTGAAATTAAATCTGTGTGCATTCTTGTGGTTGCTTAGATATTGGAATTACACCAGCATTTGGTCTGTAATACAGTAGTTTGTTAGTTTTTTTTATGAAACTCAAGAAAGCAACAGTCAGCCTGTAAGTAGTAATTAAAAGATGTACTACTAAGGGTCTTGATAATAGAATACTTTGTAAGGGATTTCTGTGTGGGGGGATAACAACACAAAATCACATGTATTACTTATAAGTGAAACATTATTATATTGACACTCCTTTCTTTTTTTCCATCTGCAGCGCATTTAAACTAGGAATGATAAAAATACATACATGTTGATTAAAAGACTATATATAAAATAAATACTAAATAGCCTACAGCTTTTTAATAACCCTGAAACTTTTATGAATGACACCCTAATAGTAAGTGCATTGCAAGAAACAAAGAAAAAAGCAGACAATCAAAAATGTCATTTATATAATTTCAGTGCGATAATCTGCAGTAACTGAGTAAAAAGAAGTAGGAATATGCAAAATGTGAAAAGCATAACAATTAAAACGACATATAGCCTACGGTATACGAAGTTTGTATATGTACTGTGGTCCAGTCAGAGCAGCAATAATCCATTCAAGCCTAATTTAAGTTGGTTTAATTCTTAGAACTCTTCATAAAAGTTCAGATAATTAGGAAGAAAAAAAACAGGAAATATACCAAGGTGGACAGTCACTATTGTATCCTGTTAAAGGGATCTGAACCAAATCTGAACTAAAAAAAAGTCAGTGGGAATATGAGCACAAACACACAAAACAGCAGGCAAATAAATAGACCTCAGTGGGGGAAAATGTCATGCTGTGTAACGATTTCTGTCAGCAGGGGGCATCAGCGATCCATAACCAACAACGTCAGAAATGAGTTTTCAACAGTGTCCATCTTCATTCAACGAGACAAGCTCTAAAATATATGAAATGGCACTAAAGCTTTACTATATTAACCATTAACATGTGGTATAAAAGTCTTTCAGAGAAAGTGTTTTTCCTCTCTGTGACCAGTTGCTTCTAATAATCTGGTTCAGTAGTGCAGGTCTGTAAACTCACCCAAACACTTGCGTAATAACCATCATCTGGAATCAGAGATCCCGAAAATTACATGAAATAACAGGCTGAGATGACGACGTGGATGCGTGCTTGTCGTAACCAATCGTACAGCGATTCATGTTGCATGTATGCAGCTCTCAACATGTAAATGAATGACGTTGGTAGGATGAGCACAAGCACTGTGACAGCATTCAACAGTAACTTTCCGCTCGAACTGGACGGACTGATGTCAACGGAAGCTGTGTGAGAGTTTAACGGGAGGATATACTCAATAAAATAAAATTCCTAGCACTTCAAGAAGAGAAGGGGACCAAATAAAGGTAGGCTATTTGACTTCTGTTATGGTGGTACATTGCACATTTAAAATAAAGTGTTAAAAGAAAGCTTTGAGTAGCATTCATTCTCAGGAAACCATATTATAAGATACATTGCTACAAAACTTAAAGGTTCAACAGCATATTTTGATGGGCATATATCATTTGTCTACAAATGTCTGCTGTATTGATGAATAGCCTATATTCACATTCAGCCTATATTCCTTTGACTAAATTAAATTTGGTTCCTTTTTGACGATTTTGTAAGCTATATGCGTGCTATTGTCTTTAAACCACATTTGCCTTTGATGGAGGTGCATATTAGTCAAGCTTACAATCTATGGAACCTCATTCCATTATAAGGGAGCTTTTTTGTGTCCCTCAAAATGTATATATATAATTTTTTTAATGACTTTATTAATGATCTTTATGTTTGTAATAGCCATGTTCAGAAAAACAAATCCATTAACTTTATTATTATTTTTTTTTCCTGTTATGCCAAATATTTTTTGGTCAGCCCCCAACCATGTCTTTCGAACTTCTTTTTGTAATATTAGCACATTTGCAGAAATAAAATCTAATATATATTTGTTAGTTTTAATTTTAGACTTTAAGTTGTGCCCCCAAGTTATGCATGAACTGTTGCATCATAACTCTATAATTACTGGTATTACAATAATGTCCAAATAAAAAATAACAAAACTCATAATGACATCGTCCTTTCAGGATATGAACTCAATGACAAGATGATACTGTTCTTTCATGCATTTAATTAAAAAAAAAATTGTTTTAAAAAATAACGGAGATTATCTTAAATAGTCAACCCTGTTACCATGGTTTTGTAAACAACTGATTATTAAAAGTGGCATGACCTTGAACAATAGACTAGTTATGGCTAAATTAACTATGAAACTGTCAATTCGGTTTTATTTAAAAGCATAGCTATATGACAAAATAAAAAAAATATATATAAAAAGAAAATGGCACACATGCCGTGGAATGACCATAAAATCTAAACCTGTGATTGGTAATTAAATGCTGGAATTAGTTTTTTGTTACTCCTAATAAAAATATGACGTTTAAAGTTAATTCTATTAGAGCACTACAAAAAACATTCTATAGTTTTAACAGTTTCTGTTCATTTCAAATATTTAAATATGTCATATTTCCCACAACATTCTCCACACCTGTTTGGCTGTTGTTGTATGTTTGGTACAGTACAATGTAGGAAACCTTTAAAATCCAGGAAGTCTTTCTTTTCCTTTATGATTATAATCTATCAAAATATTAATCATAAAATTGTTGCTCTCAGTGAGCTCACAAAAGGCCTAGGCATGATTTAGCATGTATGGTGACGTCTGTGCTTGCAATCCAAAAATCATCTGGCAGCCAGAAGCCTTTGGCACTGTATTAAAATGATATCAATGTAATTTCTTGTAAATTCCACCCTTGCTTATGGGCATTAATACAACAAGCATGCATGCAAGCATTTGTGTGTACACACAAAGACACCCATAAACCTCATGCCTCAATGTTAAAGTCAGACCATGCTTTATGCGTTGAGTTGAGCTTCCTCAATATTCGCCTTAAGCAAAGCCATAATTAAAGGACAGTTCTAAGTAAGAGTATCTGTCAGTGTTATTCTAATTACACCATAATGTTATGTAACACTGTATTCAACAGCCTCGCAATACTCAAAACAAAACAATACTCAAACAATTAGATCCAGCATGCTCTTAGTACTGGTTCCCTGGTAACATCTTTTCTAACATCCCAATAGTAATCATTCTGCACTTTTTTCATCTAGAAACTTAGCAAAATACGGTTACAACTACTAATAAAGCCCATTACAAACTTCAGGAAGAGCCTCTTACCACACTCATTGTGACAGTTTACCCAGAACACCCCCATCACACATAACAGGTTCCCCATTTTTCCTCTTTAGTGGCTGAGGGTACTGAATCCTATAAATATGCATTGACACTGAAACGTACCATGCTGACGTACTGACAGCATCTAAATTATTTATGTATCAGCAACTTTACAGACGTACAAATGAATACAATTCTTTATTTTATCAAATAATGAATTCATAGAACGAATTGGTTGATTCTGTTGCATTTATGATCATCAATTATATTTTGCATTTTATCAATATGCTGTGATCAAAGAAGAGTATAAAATACATCAAAATGCAACATAAAATGATCATGAAAACAACACATTTTATTCGATGCTCTGACCCAAATCTTTAGAAACCATGTGAGGAATAGACCCAAAGTCAAGCCTTTATTCAAGGATCTTAATCTCCATCTTAAGTTGCGACTGCAAACGTCAAACACTGCACTTGTTACAATTTCAAATATACAGATATATATATATATATATATATATATATATATATATATATATATATATATATATATATATATATACATATATATATATATATATATATATATATATATATATATATATATATATATATATTAGGGGTGTAACGGTACACGTATTCGTATTGAACCGTTTCGGTACAGGGCTTTCGGTATGGTGCACGCGTGTACTGAACGGTTATGAATGTAATCTTTAACAGTTAACAGTCGGCTTGTTGTATGCGCGGAACACACTTCAATCCGAGTTCCCACACGAACATATTAAGTATTCAGTCCATTTTATCACGAAATTCAAACTATAAATGCCGTTTTAACGCTCTTTAATGTGATGTGACTGATAGACGCGTATCATTTCAACTTAAAGCGGCAGCGCGGCGCACGAGTCAATGCGATCATCTCTTCCTAAAGAATAAACATAAATTAATATATCTTAAGGTATGTTGAAATGTATCATATCATCTTACTGAAATGTATTATATGTCGTGTAATCGCTCCATCTGGTTTTCAATCGCGGAAAGACAATAAAACAGCTTGTAAACAATGTCATGCAGAATCACGTTTACTCAGAAGTCATTCAGTGTCCACAGCTGTTAGCTCACTAGAGAAATCAACTCTTTCACTGAATACATGCACTATATTAGCCGTTATATTCATTATATTAGCCTATATATATTCATTATATACTACTTAGCCTGTTAGTGATGTCTTGTTTATTTAATGTATGTTTAAATAAACCTGTCATGAAAATTACAGCCACTAAATGATTATATTTCAACAACGAATAAAAATAATTAGATTTAGAAGTTAATGCAAAAACTGCCTTATGTGAAGCTTATGAGTGTTGATTATTATATCTAAAAATAAATAGCAACTGAATTTAGGCTAATAGTTTGGGCTTTGTTGTTAATCTTTAATAGCTATATGTAAGTAAGGGCTCCCTATATAGTTTACAGCATTATCTTTAAGAAACTTTTAGTTATAATTTAATTCATTTAAGGACAGACACAATTTTTTTTCATTAAACCACTGTTGAATAAAAATTAATAAAAAGCAATTTTGCAAAACTGCTGTACCGAATCCATACCGAACCGGGACTTCAAAACCGAGGTACGTACCGAACCGTCAGTTTTGTGTACCGTTACACCCCTAATATATATATATATATATATATATATATATATATATATATATATATATATATATATATATATATATATATATATATATATATATATATATATATAATATTATATAATATTATAGTATTTTTAAGTATTTATCAATACTTTGAATTCGCTCTTTTCATTTTAATTAATTTTTGTTAAAAGTATATATATTTACTTTTTAAAATATATATTTCTATTTAGCTTGAATTTCTTTTTATTGCAGTTGTAGTTTTAGTAACTTTAGTACCTCACCTTCACAAATTTAAAACTGCCAAAGCAATATTTTTGTAGATTTTTAAAAAAAAGTTTAAATTCCATTTCGAGGCAAGTCGCCGCTGCATCAGAATGCTGACGCCGTTACAAAGCCACCATGTGATGGGTTTCTGACGCATGTGTGAAATCACACAATTCTATTGGCTAATGGTAGTCATGTAAGATGGTGTGCCATATGATTATAAAAGAGCACCTGCATTAGACATCATCAGCTTCTTTGTCTTCAGGAAGCGTTATATGTGACATTTGTCTTATTTATTGGCCCTGTCCCAAATGGAACCTTAAGCCCTCATGATCTTCCTTCCTACCAAACATATTACTTTTGTTGAAAGAGGCCATAGAAATAGTTGCTCTTCCTGAGAAAGAGTTAGGCTTCTATAGCCTGTACTTCTTAGTTCCCAAGAAAGATGAGGGGTTGCATCCAATTTTTGATCTGCGTCATCTAAACCATACTCTACAGGCTTACAGGTTCAAAATGTTAACACTCAAGCTCATTGTATTTCAAATCAGATCCAAGGACGTGTCACAATAGATCTAATGGATGCATACTTCCACACATCTAACACAGGAAGTTTCTCAGGTTTACTTTTGGGGGCAAAGCGTACCAATATCGGGCTCTTCCTCTCGGCTAGCCTTGTCACCCCGCACCTTTATGCAAGTGCATGGATGTAGCTCTGGCTCCTTTGCGATTCCAAGGCATCCGTGTGCTCAATTACATTGACAAATGGCTTATTCTAGCCTAGTCTGAATAGGTGGTGGTTTGGCATCGAGATGTAGTTCTCACTCAGATGAGGTGATAGAGTGTGCTTTCTCCTGTACAGAGAACCACTGTTTTGGGGGGAAGTATGAGATTCAACCACAATGCAGACACGTTTGTGCCCTGCTCATATAGAGTCGATTCTCATGGCCATGGGCAAGATCAGGCTAGGCCAAGCCATCAATGTCAAACAGTTCCAGAGACTCATGGCAGCTGCGTCCAATGTCATACCTTTGGGCCGTTTGAAAGAGACATTGCAGTGATGGCTCAAGACCAATGGTTTTTTCCCCACAAGGGGCAACTGTTTTCGCAGCCTCAGTGTAATGCACAGATGCTTACGTACCCTAGTGATGTAGAAGAAACCTTGATTTTTGGCCCAAGGTCCTGTGTTGGGGGCATTGTGTCGTCACAAAACGCTAACAAACAGATGCTTCCCTCACGGGCTGGGGTGCAATCCTATACGGTCACTTGGCTCAGGGTCTGTGGAGAGGTCACCATTTTTCATTATACATAAATTACCTGGAGATGAAAGCTGTAATTCTGAAATACTTCCTTCCAGAAATCAGAGGCTACCATGTTCTTGTCTGATCAGACAACACATCTGTAGTCTCATACATAAATCACCAGGGTGGTCTGCGTTCATGCCCTGTTGAGGCAAGTGGAGTCGATCTGGCAGAGATTCGGCAGAGCGTAAGTGGACCTCTTTGCTTCAGAGAATTCGACACTGTCTGCTCTAGTTTGCCCTCGCACCTCCAGCATTCTTGATGCTGGATGCCATGGTACAGATGTGGCCGAGACTATTGCTGCGTCCCAATTCGCATACTATCCATCCTAAATAGTATTCGAAAATAGAAATAGTATGTCCCAAATCATGGTATGTTGAAATGAGTATTCCAAAGATACCCGGATGATCTACGATTTTCGTAAGTGCAGATCGACGCACACTCTACCGGCTGATATTGCCTACAACCCATTGCGAGTTGGACGAGGATTCGATTAGAACTACAAACATGATGGATGTGCAAGTCCGACGGTTAAGTAAAGAGGTTTAGATTAAAGCTGCACTATGTAACTTTTCCATCCACTAGAGGTTGACTATTCAAAACAAAGGCATAGTTTGATGACGCCACGTTTGAGCACAGAATCTTGTGGTCTTCACCTCACAGCCGGTAGGGTTAGGGATAGGACTCGGGCAGAAATCATGTTCATGAATGCGATTATTAATGTTACTGTAGTATGAAGCAGAGCAGGACCGAGTGTTGTGGAGCTGAGCAAGGTTAATAAGAAGAACGGAACACACGCCTTGTGAGCAGTGGGACTGTTATTATGGCATTGTCGCCGGTGGGACTTTGATTATGCCACAGTGGCCAGCGCCACTTCCGCTTTTCCGGTCATGAGTATGAGGTAACGCAGCTCTGTTTATCATATCAGATACATCAGTGTGTTGAAAATTATGTTATGACGCTACTCTGTGCGTTCGCTTGGCGGCTGCTATGACACTTGTTGCACACTGCAGTGAGAGTAAAGCGTTTCTGCAAAATAAAACCGGAAACCGAGGGTAATGCAGATATGACCCAATTGACAGGCGACTTCCTCTCACGTCCCGGTTCCTTGGTTAAAATAGCAATTTTCTCACAATTTACAAATAGTTGGAAACATTTGGGATATTGTAAGTACTTGTGAGTATTGAACAAAATATATAACACTGGGCTAGTGGATTTTGGATATTTTACTGAAAATTCTTTACATAGTGCACCTTTAAGGGGCTTGAGTGATTAATTATCAGTATTTAACCTTACTAAAATATATTTATTCAATGTTTTCCACGTTATATTTCACTTGCAACAGCATTGTGAACCGAGGTTACAGTCATAACCCAAGATGTTTTTTATCTAATATTTCTTCATTTTATTTCAGCTTTATTTCAATTACCAGAAATTATTTTGAATAGTTTTATTTTCAGTTAACAAACACTAGGCACTGCCTTAGCCTGAGCAATTTGATCAATTGGGGTTTCATTGCCAAAATAACATGTATAGTTTTTATAGGTCTTCGTGCTATCCAGCTTTTAACTGCTGAATAATTGAACAGGATTTGTGAGTGTTCATGTGGGTGGGTGTACTAGTGTGTTCACAGTTTTATTATCCTTCAGCATTCGACTATGACTTTTGTCTGTTCAACAGACTGCAAACAGGGATCAGGCCTTTAGACTGCCATCAATCTGAATAAAAATGATGGAGGACTGTTTCATTATTTTACCACGCTTTGTATTTGCATACCCACCTGCAAACACCCTGCCACACTGCAGTCAAAGCCTGGAGTAAAGCTGGCGTGCTTGGTTGTGTGTATGCGTTAAAAACCATGTCAGTTTGAAAGGGAGACAGGAAGGGATTTTTTTTAAGGATCACAGACTGAACAAACATGCAAATGCTGTAACTCACTGTCAGGGTTGGGTGAAGGGAATAAGCAAGGACTCAATAATGCATGTAAAATGGCTTTTAATAAAATAGTAAAATAAGACAAGACAAACAAAAACTACCCCGAGGGGGATGACATGACATGACTTACAAAGACAATCTAGCACAGGACTGCAAACACAAGCGCTGCATCCCAATTCGCATACTATCCGTACTAAATAGTATTCGAAAAAAGAATTAGTATGTTCCAAATGTAGTATGTTGAAAAGAGTATTTCAAAGATTCCCAGGTGGTCTACTATTTCCGGTCAGAATTTCGAATTAAGTGCAGATCGATGCACACTCTTAACAGGTGATATTGCCCACAACCCATTGCGAGATGGACAAGGATTCAATTCGAATTACAAACGCAGATAAAAAGGGTTAAAAAAAAACTACAAACATGGCGGTTATGCGAGTCCGACGGTTAAGTAGAGAGGTTTAGGGGTTTGAGTGAGCAATTATTAGTATTTAACCTGACGAAAAAATTAGAGATGCACCAATTGCAATTTTCTTGGCCGATTCCGATTTCTGATTTTTTGTTAGTGAGATCGGCCGATACCGATTTTTGCAGATTCCGATTTTCTTTCTAAGAACTATAATTGACAGCAAATACAAACAAAAATCCACTTTTTCTTCAAAGCAAAATGTTATTTTTATTACAAAATAAATTATTAAACATTACAACAGGATCTTTCTCACTTGAACAACTCTCAAAAAATAAGTGCTGGAAATAAGTAGAAATAACATAACTGAAAATCAGTTGGTTTATGAAACAAAACATTAGAAATTGACCTTTTTCTCTTTTCTTACTTGTCTTACAAAAGTCAAAAGATCCTATGAATGAAAAAAACCTGAAGTGTACAATACTCCTCCAATAATAGTAATCAGTATAAATGTTCAGTAATTGGGTAATAAATGTTGGCAGCTAGGTATGTCACAGTACCAAAATTCTAGTAGTCGGTACCAATACCATAAAACTTTTACAGTACTCTCTACCAATTTCGGTACCACAGCTAAATGTTTATATATTATATATATATATATATATATATATATATATATATATATATATATATATATATATATATATATATATATATATATATATATATATAAAAATTTTATTTAACCTTAACCATTTTTAAAAATGTATTAAATGTATTAAGTTTATTATGATAATCATTATAAGTAAATAATAAATAAACATTTAAAGGCTGTAAAAAAGAAGCCTGTAATCAACCATCTAGGCATAATTATTATTATTAGTAGAGACGTATTATTATTACATAGAGACATAGCTAAATCAACTGTAGGCGACAACAGTAGCCTAATATATTTCTGTCAATTTCATTTTTTTTTTAAACCAAACTTTTATTTTGACGGGTTGCCATGAAGAGCTTTGAGTGTCGGTGTTCACAGTTCTCAAATGAAACCGTAAATTCTCATGATTTCATGGTTTATGCGTTTCGGCAGGTTATCCAGCGCCATGAATTCCATAGTTTTCTTCGTAATTGCTTTGGTCTTTTCATTGCTTATACCAAGGAAAGATAGGAGAGGCTGCTGACGTGTGGCTGGCTCTGAGCTCTGGCTAGCTTTAGCCGTTTTACCTTTACTACCTTCTTCAAACTGGGCAGTTCCACGGGGTGATGGAGTTTTAAGAATCTAATTAGGTTTGTCGTGTTGTGCGCTTTCCTGGTGGTTCCCCCGCTCTTTATTTTAACCAAATGGCATAATTAGTGTCTTCTTTGCTCACAGTAAAAAACTTCCATGGCAACGATGTTTGCACGCAGCTGTGAGCGCGAGCGTAGCTGTGACATCAACGTCGTGGCCTGGCTCGTGCTCACAGCCGCATGTAGACGGATCGGCTCAAAAACGGAGACACGTGAGACTGATCGGCCGATCACCGATCAGGGCCGATCATGCAGAAATATCGTCCAATTCCGATCCCTGGCCGATCAATCGGTGCATCTCTAGAACAAATATTTATTAAATGATATCCACATTATATTTCACCTGCAGCAGCATTGTGAACTTTTGTAATACATCGTTATATTTAAACTGCAAACACATGAGAGGAGTCTCTGCATTAAAGACCCACAAATGGCAGATCAACGTACTACTACAATTCTCTCCGATATGGTAGGAGGATTTGAACTGTGACGATGATTGACAGGGCAGTTTAAACGGTGACAGGATGCACATAACTAAGCAACAGATTCCGTTAAAGATGACGAAGTAGTATGTCCCAAAGCTTGCATACTCTTCTGCTACACACTCAAAAGTATGAACTTTTTCTTCACAAAACGAGTACATACCTTTAGGTCGTAGTATAAGTAGGCAAATTGGGACGCAGCAAAGGAGAATAAATAGGGAGAAAACAAAAGAGGGTAACAAGAGGGAAGACAAGTGGGGCAAATGAACCAATAATCAGGAAACAATGTGGGCGGTGTTAGACAATAGACATGAGAGCACATGGCTCAAAGAAACACATGACAAGCCATGTGCTCACACCAAACATGACAAAACACATAAGTACATGGCCTGCAAACACAAAATCACAAGCTGTGTTCACACAAAACATGACTTGAACACGCAGCCAATGAGAACTCATAAGCCGCATGTTCGCACAAAACATGACATGAACATGCAGCCATTGAGAACTCATAAGCCGCATGTTCGCACAAAACATGACATGAACACGCAGCCATTGAGAACTCATAAGCCGCGTGTTCACACAAAACATGACCACACGAAAGCACGCAGCCATTTTTCTGTGAAGCACAAAATTATATGTTTGGCTGAATATCCAAGTGGCTATTTTCCATACAACAAAAATGGATGGTACTTTATACTGCCAAGCTCTAATAAGGACAAAAAAAACCCATAAAAGCAGTTTTATATGTGGTAAATATTACAAGTAATCTGAAGCCATGCAAACACTTACAGTATAAGAGTCATATGGGTCAAAATTGAAAATATTTTTTTATTGATTATTCATTAATAATATTCATGTTTTCAATTCAAAAATACATTTTTGATGCCAAACGCCATTGGTTTTTGCTTGGTCATATGATTCTTTTGTGTTCCATGGAAGATAAAAAGGATTGAAATGACATTCAAAAATGATCGTTTTGGGGTGAACTATTCCTTCAATGTTGCTCAGCAAAAGTGATGTATTGGTGTGTTAGTGTTATAATCTGAAAGCTTTGTTCTAATAACACAATTCAAACAACATATACACTACTGTTTAGTAGTCTGGGGTTTAGTAGTCTGGGGTCAATATACACTACTGGTTTAGTAGTCTGTTACGAAAAGATTCTATTTCAAATAAATGCTGTATGAATGCTGAAAAAAATGCATATTGGTTTCCATAAAAATATTAAGTAGAACAACGTTTTTCAACATTGCTAAGAAATGTTTTTTGACCAGCAAATCAGTGTATTAGATTGACTTCTGAGGGATCATATGACACTTAAGACTGGAGTAATGGCTGCTAAAAAAAATCAGCTTTTCCAACACAGGAATAAATTGCATTTTGAAAAATATTAAAATAGAAATCAGTTATTTTAAATGCATACAAATGCGTCCTTGGTGAGCATAAGATATTTCATTTAACACTAAACTTTTGAACAGTAGGCTTTAAGAATATTTATTTTTTGATTGCCATAGATGTCACGTATTGTCTGCTTTTGGGTTCTCTGAGTTTAGTTCCCCTTGTCTGTTTTGAGTCCCTGTGTCTTTGGTTGCTCTGGTTACTTATTAAATTGATCAATTCCAACTATGCCTTATTTTACCCCTCATTATCTTGTGTAATGAGGGGTGAAATAAGTATCCAAGTGTTCCTGGGTGTTGTTACTTTCTATTAATAAAAGTTCTGCTTGCATTTGTATTCTCTACTCTCCCTGTGGGAGCCAGCTGTGACTGTAGATACTTCATCTTCCTTGTGTTCTTCGCCAATAAGGCGTGTTTATAGACCTTATTTAGCCCTGCCCCTTTTCAGCACTGCGCTCATTGTCTTTTAACTTCTGGTTTGTATTTCCACAGTCATTCCCGATCTACTGACATTTGATAAGACATCTGCTTCAAACATTACAATGCTCATGATAACTTTTATTAACTCTACAATAAGTAATTAATTAAATTATTCTTCGACAGAAATGCCATAGAAATATACAGAGCAACCGCAAAAACAGAAGTTTAAAGACAATATTCAAAAGATGGCTGTGCGCACATTTCTGTGGCACCATAAGGTCTATATAATACAGAAGTGAAACTAATTTAAAAAAAGATATAGATCGGCTAATTTTGTATTCATTTTCTTGTTAGAATGACAGATATAATGAACAACTCAGAACACAGTCGAGAAGACTTCACAATGAGTGACACCGGAGAGCAAGGCGTTTCCTTTCAGGTAGGTGTCTTCATCCAAGTCTTTTCATAGATCATTTCATCCCAAGACCCAAAGTTGATCAGTTCCTTCAATGTCATCTGAACTCTCAATTCAACTGTAAACTGATTTAAAGGGGTCATAAACTGCATTGTTTTAGAATGTTTCCTGGGGTGCACCTACAATGTTAGTATGATTTTTTTTTACATAAAAATTGTCATAATTTAGAAATATACTGCATTTTTCCTACCCTGATTTTAGCCCTCTGATTAGAATGCTCTGTTTGAAGGGGCATGTGAGACTTCAGTATAAACACCCACGGCTATGATTGGCAAACATGTCAAGTCAAGTCTCTCGCGAAAACTTTTAGCATGTTTTTACTGTTACAGTTCTCAACGTTAACTAATTGTGAAAAGTGTTGGTTATAGCATTATATTTAGATCATGGCATGAAAAGTTGCAGTGATGAACCGATCACAGGCATGTTGAGTGCATGAATGCAGTGATCTCGTCATGAAGTGATCTCGTCACACTAACTAACAGTGCAAACACATTAAGAGATTCGTTCATTATAACAGGAGACCAGAACTCAGTCACTGATAAACTTTGCACCAAAATTGTGACTGATTTACCAAAGTGAAATCTACTGAATACAAACAAAGAATGCTCAACTGAGACATTCACATTGTTGAAAATAAATAACCACATTCCTAGTAGAGGTCGACCGATAGTGGATTTTACCGATACCGATAACTAGGTTGGACCGCACTTGCCGATAACCAATTAATCGACCAATTATTTTTAAAAAGGATACTTGACAAAAAAAAAGGATACAAAAAAAATTCAAACTCAATTGAATGTTGAAATTAACATACAATGAACAATACTTCCATAGCATTTATTAACCTTAGTTAATGTTACAAATGGAATCCAAACAGTCTGCTTTTTTATAAGGCGATTATATAATAAAAAAACGAACGCATTTCTGCTTTGTTTATGTTTCTGTCGGCAGCATGACGATACAGTTTGCGTTCTCACATCACTAATTTTATATAGGCAACAGTTAGGTCTGACTTGCGTGTGTTTTTATCACATTGTTTTAACTGCTTGAGGTACTGCTAATGTTAGCGTCCTCTCAGCCTTGTTGACAAACATACACACTGCTGTTATTTACCTGTTAATGCAGCATCTAGTCAAGAAATTAATTACTTTATAATGATTTGGAAACAAGTACTGTAGTGTTCTGTATTCATACCGTTTCGCTGTCGTGTTTTAAAGGTCCCGTTCTTCGTGTTTTTTTGAAGCTTTGATTGTGTTTACAGTGTGCAATATAACATGTGTTCATGTTTCGCGTGTAAAAAAACACAGTATTTTTCACACAATTTACTTATCTGTATACCGCTGTTTTCACTGTCCTAAAAACGGGCTGATGAGTTCCTTGTTCTATGAAGTCCCTCCTTCAGAAATACGTAACGAGTTCTGATTGTGCCAGCGGTTCCCGTGTTGTGATTTGACCGCAGCTTAGTGCACGTTGCACGGTTCCTGTGTTGTGATTCGACAGCAGCTTAGCGCACGTTGCACGTTTCCTGTGTTGTGATTCGACAGCAGCTTAGCGCACATTGCACGGAAAGGTCACGCCTCTTAACGGGGAGATCTATGCGCTCAATGATCTCTAAGTACAGCGTCCCTGTGAAAGCCAAACAAAGGTGATTTGAATCCGGGATGAAAATAACAGCGTCTCGACGACATGGCGACAAACACACTCAAACGCAACACTTCCTCGTCTTCTCCATGCAACACTTTCTCTTCTCCACGTGGGAGAGCAACAAGACCACGCCCCCTTTTTCGCGTATTCTTGGGGGCGGAGGTTAGTCTGTTCTACTGACGTAATTAAAGCAGGCTGTACCAGGATGTAGTCCAAGCCAGCCGTTCGCTGTAGGGTTTGAAAGGGAACTTCTGTTAAATAAAATATCTCACTTGGCATTGAACTTTGAGCTTTATAATTTTACAGGTATTATTTATGCTCTAACAGCGCGCATCTGATGTGTCTGCACTCTACGTGCAGCGTCGCCTCACGTGTGAATTTTTATTTCGCCTCTAGAGGCCGCTCTCTTGCTATATAATGCCAGCAGACCCTTCTCAGAGCTCTTGTACTGTGTAATGACAGCCGCTCCAGTAACAGACGCAACACGGAAAACACAGTTATTTTGCCGATAACCGATTGTTCCACCAATCAGCTATCGTGCCGATTCATCGGTTTTGCCAATTAATTCCTAGCATTAGGATTCTTTGGAAGGTAATGTTATTTTTAGACTTGTCTCCTCGTCATCTCACTAAATGATGTTTTATTAACAAGGTTCGGGAGAAGCACGTTCAGATAATTGACACAGGTGGAGAGCACTCAGCCAATCAACAATAGAGGCGTATATAGATAGGCAGCAGTCCTACCTCCGTTTGTTGACAGTTATCAGCAACCCTCCACCACCCCTTCTCCACACTTTTTACTCTAAACCACTTACATATACGGGGGGTAATCTGGGTTTCGTGCCTAATTCCGAGCTCACAGCCCTCCCCCCAGACAGCACGCCAAATACGCATTAAATTACTCTCTATAAATTATATGTAAGTGCGAACTCGTGAACATGTCAGTGAGCGGGGCCAAAGTTGCAATGATGAAGTAGGCATTGATTTTCTTCTGCAGAGGCGGTCTTTCACCTATCTGTCATAGATAGATACATTCCATAACGAGTCGTTCTCTGGGCTTGGTTACAATTAGGGGTGCACCGATCTGACTTTTTAAGTCCCGATACCGATACCGATGCCTGGGCTTTGTGTATCTGTCGATACCCGATACCGATCCGATACTATTGTTGAATTAATAATAAACTGTATATCTTCCACCTTATACCTTCCTTGAAGAGACTAAAGGCACCAGACTTTACTAACTAAACATAACTAAGACAAAATAACAGATGTATGTAAAGTGTTGCATTCTTATTTATTTAAAAAACAATTGTGCATTCAAATCTAAAATAGAATGTAATCAAACTTCTTTAAATAAATAAAATGTAGCAGTGGAAACAAAAAACAGTGTATTGGTCAAACATACAATAGTAATCTGACAGTTACCAAACATTTTTTACACTACAGATAATTGTTTTGGTATATAATCATATCAATATTAAAAAGTAGCATTTCAAATTAACAAATAGTCTAATTTTCTGCCATATGCAACTTAATAAAAATTATCAGCTAGCTAATAACAACTTTGTTCTGGTTTCACCTCACTCCTGTCTAAATGATTGTAGGCTAGGCCTATTTATTTTACTACACATTGTCAACAGAAATAAGCTGAAATACTGTTGATAATTAAAAATAATTCTTACTATCCACTCTTGCTTAATTGGGTAAGCACACTTGTGTTCTCATTTCAGATGCGTTCTGAGTAAATTAATAAACTGATTGGTGAGTTCAGTGTTGGACAGATCAGTTGTTCTAACCAGACGTTTAAATGATTCAGTTCAAAGGAGTCATTAGGTCACGAATCGGACATTAGCAGACGCGTTGTGTGCGAATCCCGTCTGTTAGAACATCGCGAAAGATGTCAACACACAGAAAACACTTCATAACGGAATATGATTTGTCTCCCGTTGATTGAAAGTATGCTTTATGTCAGCTGGTCAGAGAAGAGTCAACATTTTTTGAGCGCAATTCACAACCAGCGATAATTCAAGGGTTTCGGTCTTCCGACCTTTTGATTTGGATTAATATGTGAAATATGAGAAAGAGCTAACAGCTAACACTGATTATTTTGAAGACCCAGAGAGTGTGCGCGGGGGAGGAGCTCTCTGATCGTTCTCTCTGTCACTCAGTCACATCTATTCTACATCACTCATAAATTACAATAACTCATCAAATTAGGCTTTGGCAGCCGTCAAAAAATGTTCAATGCAGGAAAAACCCTGACTTTGCAGTAATACCACCTCCCCTCGAAACATTTAAGTTACTTTGCAGACATTGCCGACGAACTAGTTGGCGTGGCAAGCGTGAAATATCTCCTCCACACTCGCTCCATGTTGCTTCTAGCATGCGACACACGTGAAGCTGACGAATGACGTAGGTTCTGCTGCGACGAAAAAAAAAACACCTGGATCGGCTTGTGGATCTGTTCGTTCCAGCTATTTTGTCAGTATCGCGGCCGATATCCGATCCTAATATCGGATCGGTGCACCCCTAGTTACAATAAAAGCTCTTTTTGAACTAACAAGGAAGGAAGTTTTCAGTTCTGAAACTTACAGGATATTCTTTTAGTATGATGACCTCTTATATGTCAAAAGCAAGGACATTTTGATTTTTC
Organism: Romanogobio albipinnatus; assembly: GCA_023566225.1. Lineage (NCBI taxonomy): Eukaryota > Metazoa > Chordata > Actinopteri > Cypriniformes > Gobionidae > Romanogobio > Romanogobio albipinnatus. The sequence goes on from CM042258.1 coordinate 11,028,076, forward strand.
AGTTCATGACCCCTTTAAAATTCTGTGAATACCGTGTAAAGATAATTGTCATCATTTACTCAACTTCGTGTCGTTCAAACACTTATGACTTTTTGTGTTCTTAAAGAACAACCTGCTTGCCCTTTTCCATATAGTGAAAGCGCCATTAAAGTACTTCATATCATACAATAGCTTTGTGTGATTAATAGCCTGGAATTTAATTTAAAATATATTATTGGCATAAATGTTGTACTGTTCATCACACAAAGTTATAGTATGGACACTTTTATAGTGTTGTTTTGTTGCCTGACAGCACTGGTCCACTTTCACTTTAATTATATGAAGAAAAAAAAAGTGAAGATATTCTTCAGAAACACCCTATTGTGTTATATGGAGAGAGAGAAAAGTCATAAAGGTTTGGAACAAAATGCAGTTGATTAAATGATGACAGCATTTTCCATATACAGTAGGTGAGCTGTTTCTTTATGTCGATAAACATAAGTGGAACATTCAGATAAAAGATAAAACATCTATTTTCAGATTTTTCCAGACACAAAGGAGCGCCACCCCAAGCTGTCCAAGCGCCTGCCCTCCATCGTAGTGGAGCCCACAGAGGGAGAGGTGGAGAGCGGAGAGTTGCGTTGGCCCCCAGATGACCTGAGAACCACAGACCCTTCCAGCCATACACACATACCCTCTGAAGAGATCACACAGATGTCTGCTTCACAAACCCAGATACCACACAGCCAGAGTGCAGGTGTGTAAGAGAATAATTAAGGACAAAAAGCAGTTTTGTTATTAACATTGATCCACCCTACTAGTACAATGGTCTAAAGGGGAACAACTAAACATATGCTGCCTGACGTCTGCTTATATGTGTTTCAGTTTAGAGAAGTTCATTTATAAATGACTGTGTGCATTTCCCCTCAGATGAAGTCAAGTGCAGCAGCCTGGAAACATCAGCAGCAGCTGAGCGTAAATGAAATTTATTAAAGACACTGTCGCAAGTCTGTCATTATCACAAGTCTCAGTTTTCACAATTTTCACACATCTGACAACCAACAGAAGCAGCCAATCTGCCAGGCAGGTGTGAATAAGATCAGAGCTCACAATGCTATATCTGAGCACCATTTATAACACATTCATGGCTTTAAAAAGACTTTTTGAAAGTCTTTTGTACTTTTCAAAATGGCTTTAAGTTTAAATTGCTTTCAGATTTGAAGATACGGAAATGATGAGTGCTATATAAAACGATCCTCTACATTTTTATATATGTCTGAGAATATACTAAAATAAGTGTCATTTGGATGCCACAAGCAGAATGGATTGTATGAGCCCCCTTACATTGATCAATTTTAATGTACAAAATAATGTTCTATATAAACGATAAACGATGCAAACGATAGAGTCAGCTGGCCAACGTTGCATTATCATTTAGCTTTAACGACCAGCTAATTGTTTTATTCCACTTAATCAATGGCTATACTTACCAAATAAATGGATGTAAAATATTGATTTGAAATTATTTTATTGGGTGAGTGATAACAAAATTACGAGAGATAAAACAAGCACAGCAATGTACGACTGATCAAATATATCGTTTAACGGTGAATATACAGAAATATTTGACCACAAATTGTAATTTACTCATCAGAATCAAGTATATAAGAGAGCAATATAATAAGCACAACATATACAATGGTTATGGACACTTTGCATACCCATGTCAAATCTAGAGCAAGATATGATTTGATTTGTTGCTATGCCTTTCACTTTGATGTATCCCAGCATCCCATGATTGCAGTGACCAATGTGAATTTCATATTCATGTGAACATTATTCATTACACGCATAAAGGCTAAAAACTTTATGTGAGGAGACTCCATCCTCTCTCAACACCATCTGGCTGAGACTTGTGAGGAATGACTGCTGCTGAACTTCAAACATGTCTGCCTGTCAATCATCCTGAGGACAAGGACATCCTTATATCTCCAAGCCCTGTCTGACTTTCTGCAGACTTGAAATTATTAGAGGTTTTTGTGCACATACACAATATTTTCAAAGCACAATAGCTGGAGCTAGAGTCCCACACTGGACTACAGACAGAGACTTCCTATTACACAAATTAATTAAACTTCTGACTTTAATTAGTTGTGTTTGCGCGTGGCTATTGCTATTTTTTTTCTTAGGGTTAGGAATTTAAACAGACACCTGTCCTGAAGTATTATACCTTGGTATATATCTCATTCTGTTCAACAGTTTGTACTACAGGCATGAATGATGGAAAATACTGGAAAGGCCAACTCCAATATCGTGACTGGCAGTTAATAACTATTTTATGCTTTGGCGAATCTGTGTCTTATTTTTATGGTCTCATTCATATGTTTTGTACAATCTGCTTACGCCCCAGTGATAGTTATGTTTAGGGGTGGACTTAAAAAGCCTACTTTTTTTTTTTTTTTTACAGACTCAAGCCTACATTTTCAACAAAAAAAAAAATGTTTTCAAACAAAACCACCACCTTATAAAATGGTTAGGTTGTGAGATAGGGTTGGTATTGCACGTACAGGCATAAGTCACTTGTATTTTTATACAAAAAATATATAAATCTAGCAATAGTTCAGATATTAATATTGATATTCTAGTGATATTAATGCGACTCTAAACCGTTCACTTCACAGCATACATTGCACTCATGATATTTCCTTCATTTTTAAATCCCCACGTGAAACTGCCTTGATGTGTATATATATTAAAATCACATTTTGTCTTCTGTAATATTGTCATTATCCCATAACTAAAGACTTGTGTTTGCTTTGAAAAAAAAAAGCAAAAAAAAAAAGTGTCTCCAAAAAAAAAAAATTCAAGATTTTTTTATTGGCATGCATTGATAGCTGTGACTTAGTCCTTTTTATTTTAATATTACATAATTAACCAGAAAATACATCTTCTGGAAAAAAAAAAAGATTTTATTTTGTTTTATTATCCAATTACCTTCATTCTAGATAAAATTTCAAAGTAAAAATGAACTGATATTTTGATATTACACTGGCTCTTAATATGTATACATTTTTTGTTTATTTGTTTGGTAAGTTAATAAAGATTAATATTAAATAACTGCTGAGTTTGTGTACTTCATCTATTGAACCGTTCTCCTTTGTTTAGACAACATATCAATCTACATTAATATTTGCACCATTTAGACATTTAGATGGATGTTTTCTTATAAACTTCTTCTCTTCTTTGGTCAACATCCCATTATTCCCAAAATGGCAAGGAAAGGGGAATATTGTTCTGGAGCAGCATTTTCATCTGATCCTGTTGATACATAAAGGACACAACAACCTCCACCACCCCAACTCCACCTCCATCATTATATTAATTAACTAGCATTACTTAATTATATCTAGAGGGAACTAGGATCTCAAGCCTTCTCCTTGAGCTCTTCTACTGCTGACAGCAAGCCAAATATATATATACCTTTATCACTCTCAAGAAGTATATTGTAACGGCTTTATTACATTCTGATCTGGTTTGGCTATGTTTCATTGTGTTTTAGTTCTGTGCCTGTTCGCCTATGTGACCTAGTTTCCTATTGTGTGCCAGTTTGTTCCCTTGATTTGATTATCCCATTCACCTGTTGCCCAATTAATTAGCTCCTTTGTTCCTCTGTGTGTTTAAGGCCTGTTTTCATTCAATTCTTTGTTCTGTGTCATCTGTTTAATGGTTGTTATTCTGTTTCCCAAGTGTTCCTGTAATATTGTTGGATTAAAGACTATTTCCTAGTGTTCTCCTTCGCTGTGCACTTCCTTTTAGCAGCTAGCCGTGACATATATGACCATGTTAACATGTTAAAAAATTATTTTATGACATGGGGTAATAACATATTCACACCTTATTTTCTACTTTCGCTCCAGCTAAAATGCATGTGGAGTTTAGTTATATATATATATATATTGTTCCTTGTAAAGAACAGCAGGTCTTATTGAAATGATTATATGTGTAACTCTGGTTCCCTGTGAAAACATGCCAATTCTAGTGGCCGAGACAGTCATGTTATGTCACTCAGTGTGCCGACATGACTATAAAAGGGTGCCTGTGTTGCAAGAAAATGTGCAGGTATGCCTGAAGAATGACATTAGCCCCGTTTCCACCGAAATTACCGGGAACAATTTGTCCCAGGAACTTTTTTTCCCAGGAATCAGGGATACATACGTAACTCCAGGAAGTTACCTTATCCAGGAAAATCAAACTCTGTATCAGTTGCTGATGCAATGGGCAGTGTTGTGTAAGTTACTATAAAAGGGTAATTAATTACTAGCTACTCATTACATCTTCAACAGCGTAAATAGATTACTGTAATTACTCTCTCTAAACCGTATTGCATTATTTATTACTAATAACTTTCTAAATCCCACATCAGCCTCAACCAATTAACTGTAATTAAATTACAGAAAAAGTAAGAGTAATCCCTTACTTTACATTTTAAGGGAAAAGTAATGACTTTACAGTAATTAATTACTTAGTAATGCATTACATCCAACACTGGTTATGGGAATGTTAGTACCCACTATGCCATACTTAAAAGCCTGCACTCAAGCTGTGATAAAAAGCACAAGCAAACAACCACACAACAACCCAGAGATCTAAGTCTATGATCAAATTTTCCAGTTGCCTTGTTGCTTATTAAGTGACCGTTTGTCAGAGCTTCAGTGTCTAGAGGCGTGAACACTCACCTCAGCTCAATGCCCCTATACCCATGATGTAACCATTTTTAGAGCATCTTGGGAGCAGAGCTAGCCAGGGAATCTGTAGACATAAGCCACGTTTCCACTGAAATTACCCGGAAAACAAATTATCCCAGGAACTTTTTCCCCCAGACCTGTTGCTTTCTGCGTTTCCCTCACAGTCAAATTAGTCCGGTGACATAGGACTGCGTGCAACCTCCAGTTCCCGCTGAATTTCATCCTCTGCATATAAGCTTAATAAAGCCTGAATCTTGTCGTTGGTCCATCTTTTGTATTTTTTAAACTCCAATGTTCAGGGCCCACCCCCGAAAATTCCTGAACTTTGTAAAAAGTACTACCTCGCGAGCAAGTACTTTCTGAGGGGGACATTTTTACCCGAAACACACCAAGTACCACCCAAAAGTCCCTAGTTCCTGGGGAAAGTTCCTGCGGTGGAAACGTGGCTATAGTCTCAGTCATGTACAGCTTACATCTTTCACTGAAAGAGAGTAAAGAAACCAAAGAGTGTGTTGCCTGTGCAATCAACCACTTCTATTTTGCCTTCACATTCCCCAGCATCATAAAGCTCTTAAAAAGCAACCCAAGTGGGAGGCATGCACCTGCACTACAATCTCTTGTTTAATAAACTAAGGAAGGGTAACAGGTTAGGGAGTGAGATGCCCATGGTGATACAGTCCATCTCCTCTACAATGTCAGTTACCCAGTCAACCCAATCTTCCTCAGAAGTAAAAGTGCTACAAGAGGATCCCTTCCACTGGAAGAAACTATATACTAGGGAGTGGGAGGCCTATAGCGCATATACCACTGCAACTCTGCTGTTCTATTCTTCACAGACCGACAGGGACTCTCTTTACACTCTCTTTACAAAAACTGGTTTTGCCCTTTTCTAAAATACTTTTACCTCCAATTTTGTGTTTTGACTTCCCGTTTGACTCAATCCCTTACCGAAGGCTCAGAAAGATGCTCGAGGGGCAACAGATAAGGGAAGCAGACCTTTAGGGAAGCAGATTGATATACTTTAACCTCCAAATAATAATGTATTGGAGGGGATGACCAATGCAATCTCAAAGCAATTCGTACATATTTTATGAGGTGGCTAATTTGTACGAATTTGTACGATCTCACTCGTACGTTTTCATACGATTTGTCTAGACCCCAGTGATGGCTGATTGGACAAGTGAGGTCGTACATATTCTTACAAATTAGCCACCTCGTAAAATATGTACAAACTGCCGTGAGATGTGGTTGGGGTGACAGATGAGAGAGTGGGACTCCAAAGGCAATGCAGTCCATCTTCTGCTCTGTCAACACTGCCCCAACGCTTCCTTGCTCATCATCGCTAATTTCTGCTCAACTTAGCCACTACGTCTCGACATGGGTCTGCAGGAGTCCTGGTCCAGAACCCACTACTCCTCTGGAAATCACCATTTGCCTCTAACTGCAAAACAGACAAGAAAGTGGATCACAATCAGACCTGCGAACTGAACTGACCTCTCTAAGGTCCTGATTAGGCTCCCTCAGAGCATGCCACCTTGATCCCTGACTCCTCGGAGTGGCAAAACAGGCAAGAGAGTGGATTGCAATCAGACCTGTGAACTGAAATGACCTCTCTAAGGTCCTGATTAGACCCCCTCAGGGCAAGCCACCATGATCCCTGACTCCTCGGAGATGGAGTGCAGGCTGAGCCTCCCGCCAGGAACTATTCCCTGGCCAAGGGTCAGAGGGAGCTATGGGGGTTGACGGACCCTGGACACGGCAAGGGATGAACCTCTGGAATGCAGCAGACTGAGCTTCTGAACTCACCTCACTAAACCTCTCGACTACCAAATCAAAGGCAGAACCAAAGATCTGTGGGTTCCAAGACTGTCTCAGGTTCCAATAACTCACCCTGATCCAGATCGTTGAAAAGGTCAGCCTAGTATACAGAAACATGTGACTATGCAAGCCGAAAACAGTTTCTTCCACAAACTCATCATGGAGAACAGGAAGAAATGGAAGGCTCATGATCAGGGTTTTGATGACCTGTTTTTTTTTTACAGACAAAGCACTTCTAAGGGCATTTTTACACTTGGCATGTTTGCTGCGGTACGAGTCTGAGTGTTCCCGGCATCCCCCGCAGTGTCGGTCTGGTTTCAAACTCAACTTGAGTCTATCGTACCCTGGTGCATTTGCGTGCATCTTAGTCATCACAAACATGCATGGTGCATGAAAGAAAACAGAATGTGGGTCAATATAGTGTGTTTTTTATTAACTTGGTTTTACTGTATGTGCGCCTCATGAAGGCGGCTTTCTGCTGCTTGCAAACAGACTCTTTTGCGGATTGTCATTAATTTGGTGCCCTGATAGCACTCGCTATGCTCAGGGTCTTATCTAGCGAAACGAACGGTCATTTAAAAATTACTTTTTAACATAAATTGCTCATCTTGCTCTGTTCTGCGGCTCGCTAGTAATTGCACAATCACGTCGAAAAGGTCACACTAGATGTAGGCAGAAGTACCGCCCCAAGCAAACGTGCGAGGACTAATACAATCGCCCTTTACCAAAAAACACTCCATCTTCAACTTCAAAATCGTTGACATCGTTGTTTTACCTTTTTTTCTTTTCTAAAGGACGTTTGTATTAGTCTTCACATGTGCGCTTTGTAAACATGGGTGGTAATTCTGTCTACGTCTAGTGTGCCCTTCTCAGAATCCTTGGCACGTCGCAGAGCAGCGCAAGATGAGCAATTTAGGGTAAAACGTATATTCTTTTTTTTTTTTTTTAAATGAGCGATCGTTTCACTAGATAAGACCCTATTCCTCGTCTGGGATCACGCAGAGCCTCTGAAGCCATTCGAAGCCCTTTGAAACTGCATTGATTTGGACCTTCAACATGTTGGTTGCCATGGAATGGTGTGGAGAAAAATCCTAGAATGTTTTCCTCAAAAAAATGCATTTCTTTTCGACTGAAGAAAGAAAGACATGAACATCTTGGATGAGATGGGGTTGAGTAAAATATCAGGACATTTTCATTTTGAAGTGATTTAAGTCAAACAAATTTAAGTAAGTATAAGTATTTAAATAAGTAAAACAGATTTAATAAAACATGGGTCAAATTATGTTCAGTGCAAAATACATACAGACAACAAGGCATGTGCAGGAGCACTTTAGAGGGTATTGGTATTTTAAGTGAAAATCACAATCATTTCAGAAATAAGATGATTATGTATGAGTGAGTTCAGAATGAGACTGACGAGAGTGTCCTTGTGTTTAGCAGCATTGGGACCTAAACAGAAAGCGGGCATGAAGAGATTAAGTTGTCCACGGAGCTCAATGACCTTTCTGTGATTAACGCGACCCTGATGACTCGAGTTCAGTCTACAGCATGTGATGGGCATCGCGAGCCCACTGATCCAGAAATCCCTTAACAACTTTGACATGCACTCTACTTTCACTGATTTTATCTTGCACTTCAGTATTAATGTCACTGTCCAAAACCAAAGTATTTCACTTGCCAAGTGTATGAACATGAAATCCAACCTGTTTATTTTATGATTAATAAAGTGACTATTGTAGACACACGAGTAAACCAATTTTAGATTTGCATTGCCCGTCCTCAGTTAATGTCATTGTTTTCCTTTTTATCTTTTTTCCACTTCAGTCAAAACCCCTCTGTGCTTGCGCTGGGTAACTATGGAGATGGTTCAATGTAGGGGTTTGGTTACATCAGACATGGATAGTGGCACTTGACCTAGTTCAGCAGGAGCCTGATTAGCAACACAGCTATCAGCTGCATGCTCCTCCTTATTATCATCATTATAGCTGTAATCCCAATCTTACATCTTTATTTGTTCATGCCATTTGGTGAGATATACAGTAGTCTATTCGACTCTTTTATATTATTTAAAAGATAACCATACAAGTATTAGCCATGTTTGGAGGAATTCGGTTTCATCGTGTAATTTTCTGCTTTACCACCTAATATGGTGATTATCAGCAGATTTCAAAGCAGATTTTGGTACTAAATCAGTACCATAATATCACTTAATAAAATATACAGTTATAAGCACAACATTTGAGGTCGGGAAATTCGGTCTGGACTTGGTCAGTTGTTGAGCAACTATACTCGAACCAGAGCTGTTCAGACCAATCAAATTGTCAGAGCAGTATCAGACTCATATTCTGACTAGAATCTGAGTATGACAACGTCAGGCTAATGCCATTCCATAATACCTGAAAAATATTGTCACTATACGCTTGGTGAATTTATGAGCCGATTGAAATTTAAATGTACTAATAATTGTCCTCTCCAGCTTGAAAACTGCTATCATTGTCAATGAATCATTGAGTGAGTTGAAATCGAGAATTTGATCAGTCAGAATTGTGAATGAATCATAATAGTGTGTATCATTTGACTGAGTGAAAAGATCTGATTAATACGTTCACAAATCGGATATTGCTACATCTAAATCTAGAGCAGACATCAATATTTTCATTGTTGGGTGAAATATTCCTTTAAATTCAAATCCTTTTAATGGGTCAATGTGTCACATTTATATTGCTAAAAATAACACTCAGTAATGAGCATTCTTATTATCCCTTTGATTAGTTTTCATATAACACCCTATGTAGAATTGTGTGACCACGCAGTCTGTGTTTTTAACTTATTGTAGATATTTGATAGTTAACCAAAAGAAAATGTATGCTCTGTTTGTTCTTTTATGTTCTGTTTGTCTATCTCTTTCTTTCTCAGATGAATACTATTTTTTCCCCCTCCATTAACTTCTTGGCAGACCTGCTACATGTATTCTCAATCAAATTCCCACTAAAGCCATCCATTAATTGTGGACACAGGCTGTAAAAGATTTTGTTTGTCTGTGTTTGTGCTTGAGTGTGCATATTTCCTTTTTGTGCTAGCATTAACAGTGATTTTCATTCAAGTATGTGTGTGTATGTAGTTTAATGAGTTAAATATTTCTAAATCTACTTTAGTAGACTCATAGCATTAAATAGGCTTATTCATGCATTTAAAAGTATATTTTTTCCTATTTTCCTATCTTCCTGTTACAGGCATCTGTATGTATCTTTATATTACAGTAAGTTAAAAATAATGTAATAGGTTGGAGATTCATGTAGCTAATAAGAATCCCTAAAATGATCACATACTGTATATTTCACAAGTTCACACTTACATATCATTTATGGAGAGTACATTTAAATGCGTATTTGGCATGCTGTCCGGGGGGAGGACTTCAAGCTCGGAATTCGGCCAGAACCCAGAGTACCCCCTATCGATTCTTTCACTCTGCGTGTTCAAGACAGACTGTCAGTAAGTTAGTGTATAGTGGTGGTGAATTATTACTGACCCTTTCTGCAGTTTACATCATTACAGTGTAGGTGTCGACAAATTACCGTCTTTATGAGTGAGTCATTAATTCAACCGATTTGTTCAAACCCTCTGATTTATACATGAACCAACAAGCAACTGATTTTCTGAATGAGTCATTGAATCATTTACTCAACCTATTCATCGAAAAACACTGATTCGTTCAGGAATGGAAAACCACTACTGTGTTGCATGGAGGCATACAACTGTCCTGCTTTTTAAGGTATTTTCATTGTTGGAGGAGTTAAAACAGAAAAAGTAACTGACAATATTCTGTAAGTTACTCTATATTTATTTATTGTTTATTTACTGTTTCATCATAAGGGCCAGAGTGGCACTGGGCCTCACAGACTGATGACTGTCCACCCAATCAAAGCTACCAGAATATACTAATGGCATGGAAATAAAGCAAAACTGAAAATTAACCATATCTGTTGAGTAAATATTTTGAAAAAGAGTATTTAAAAAAAAAAAAAGCATATATTATTTTAATACATATACAAATAAATATAGGCCTATTTCCCCCCGTAACATATCTGCTTGACTTTCAAGAGTAGTAGTGATTGCTATTTATATGAATACAGCATGCAGAAAGTTTTGTTATGCAACAATCCATGTTTTAATGTCAAATTTGTATGACTTAACTGCCGAGCAAGTGGAGGTAAACGACCACTGTTGGCTCTTGTGTAGACATTCTAGCGAATGCGTTCGTCTTAAATCTACCTCTCATATATAGCATTGGAGAGTCATATTCATTCTAGTGAAACGGTAATAGCCCACTTCGGAAAGCACGTGAATTCTGGTGAATTGCTTTGTTCAAAAGGTTAAATGAACAGATTAGGAAAATATCACAGTTTCAAGCTCCTATGTGTCATTTCATGTCTTTTTTTAATCAGTATACCGCAGTTAGCCTGGTCCGGTTTGATGTCCCCTGTTAATTCATTTAAAGGTCCCGTTCTTCGTGTCTTTTTGAAGCTTTGATTGTGTTTACAGTGTGCAATATAACGTGTTCATGTTTCGCGTGTAAAAAAAAAAACAGTATTTTTAACACAATGTACTTATCTGTATACCGCTGTTTTCACTGTCCTAAAAACGGCTGATGACTTCCTTGTTCTATGAAGTCCCTCCTTCAGAAATACGTAACGAGTTCTGATTGTGCCAGCGGTTCCTGTGTTGTGATTCGACAGCAGCTTAGCGCACGTGGATAGGTCACGCCTCTTAACGGGAGATATATGCGCGCTCAATGATCTCTACAGCGTCCCTGGGAAAGCCAAACAAAGGTGATTTGACTCCGGGATGAAAATAACAGCGTCTCGACGACATGGCGACAAACACACTCAAACGCAACACTTCCTTTTCTCCACGCGACACGTCCTCTTCTCCACGTGGGACAGCAACAAGACCACGCCCCCTTTTTTCGCGTAGTCTTGTGGGCGGAGGTTAGTCTGTTCTACTGACGTCATTTATGAAGGAAGTACCAGGATGTAGTCCAAGCCGGCTGTTCGCTGTAGGCTTTGAAAGGGAACTTCTGTTAAATAAAATATCTCGCTTGGCATTAAACTTTATAATTATAATTTTTATAATCTTTATAAAATATAATTATTATAAAAAGCTTTATAATTTTACAGGTATTATTTATGCTCTAACAGCAACATTACACACTAACTAAAGTTTGAACAATGGGATCACGAAGAACGGGACCTTTAAAATCCCATTGATATACTTATTTCACTCTAGATCTGCTATGCACGCTGCTGCTGCAGAGCAAGTATGGAGACGTACTGTCATTATGTTAAACAGACATGCTGTTGACATGCTGCAAATAGGCATGTATCCGGCTGCAGATCTAGAGATCTACATCTAGGCTTCAGAGGAACTCTGATCAGGACCCGTTCATAGCAAACACTGAACCAGACTATTTAAATGTTGAGAAAGCAAGCTCATTGGCTGCAGCTTGTAACATATAGTAAAGAATGTGATTGATAGCAGATTGCATGTAATGGATCAGTCTGCGCCATCTAGAACATGTAGTTCATGACTGAACTAGTCATAAATAAGATCATTGGCTAGATGCACAAAAGAGATGGCCACCCTATTTCATAAAGATCCACAGATTTGCAAGCAAATATCACGGTCGCACCTGTGCTGTTTTTTCAAATATCGGCAGATCTGTGACATAAGGACCAGCTGAAACACACAACTGAACAATAATACTTGTTCTTGTGTGACATTGCTTATATAAAAGAAATATATACATTTTGAGACCTGAAAAAAGTACATTTTCCTTCCTCTGTATATTCATAGTCTCCAGTCGCATGACAAGCATGGAGACCTGGAGGCCAAAACATCCATAGAACTGCAGCACAGGCCTTTAAATTATCCATACGTTTCAAACCATGAATATTTAGATCACCGCTCGGGTGATATCTAGAATATATAAGTATTCTGGGATCAGCTGCTCGCCTGTGCATAGCATGTTTTATTAATAAGATGTATGATTTGGTGTTTCAATATTACTTAGTACAAACCTGTTTAAAATAGCTAGGGGAAGCCTTGTTTTGCCCTCCAGGTGGTGTTCCTTTAAGGGTTGACGTCACATGAAATCTATTAATTAATCTAACAGAACTCTAGGGTCTTTCCTAAATGTCATCCTGATCTCGTGACCTCACTACACACCTCTCTGTGCTCTCTCACTGTGTGACAGTGCGTGTATGCTTATTTGTGTAGTCTTTTACACCTACTCAGGCAGGTTTGGCTCAGGTGACAGATGGATCATGAAGAGCTTGTCACTTGTCTGTCAGTGCTTGTTTGTGAAGACAGCATTCATGAGAACTCTATTATAAGCTGAACTGAGGGTGAGGCTTAGGTCAGCTTACACAATGACAAAAAGATCAGCAGTGTTAGTCCATGTGGTGCCTCCCCTTTTTAGTTTCTTTTCATTTAGGGAGCATATGGGAATATTCATCATCCAAACAACATTCCCTAAGTTATTTATACTACTTGAAAGTGATCCAGTGACATAAAAACCCAACTCAGAAGATACTGCCCCTGGGTATCTGAATTGAAAGCAAGTCATGAAGTGTGAATCTGCCTGCTTTGGATAAATTCATCTTTTCATGTTCTTATTGATTTTTAAAACTACACCATCAAGATAAAACAGAATCAAATGAGGCGCACTGGGATTCGAGGGCTATACTTTTGCCTTTGTTACCGATTCTGTTTGTTCTTACCCATGATGCCGTTCAGCTCTCAATGGTTACTCTCAGTCACGATCTTCTTCTCTCAGAAAGCATTGCTGACAGCACGGGAGTGACACAAGCTCGTTTTTGATTTCATCCCAAGAGCACATTTGAGCGAGATAGCACATCTGTGATGGAGGGAGAAAGAAAGAGAGAAAGGTTTCATGGTCAACAAATGCAAGAAAATCATTTAATTCATTCCTGTTCATGTCAGCCATGGTTGTTTGTGAAATTGTGCTCATTTCCCTTTAGTCCTTTGTTTTGCGTCTGGCTGTCGACTTGTGTATGCAAAGCTGTACATTTGCATCAACAAAATTAGCTTCTCGCAAGCAAAAAGTTTCCCTGTGTATCTGAGACAAATGTTTGTTGGTTAAGTTAGTCATGTCATTTCTCATCTGCGTGGCAGGGAAAGAAGCAAAATACAGCGTCTCTGCAGCCACAGTGCAGACCATGTTTAATGTATGACAGGTCTTTACAAGGCCAACAATTAACAAAAAACACAAGTAGATGGCTATAAAGGCTATAAATACAACACTTAGACCCAGATTTACTAACAGCTCGCGCCAGCGCACCCTCTTTTGCTGTTAAAAACCTACTGTCAGGATTTACTGGAGGCACACAGTGAAAAATTGAAAAGGTGTGGACAGGGTTATTTTTGCAGCTTATTGCATATGCATTTGTAGGAGTTGCTTTCAGACACAAAATTTATGGGGGGAGAGTATTTAACATTCAGAACTTCCACTCTCATCTGTGCCTTTTTGGAATTGCGTTCTAGAACTAATTTGTCGTTTAGTCAATTTGGCAATTTCAGAGAGGCTAGAAATAGCAAGCTAGCTTTGAAAGCATAAGATCCCACCCTCACGTCAGAGCATCTCCAAAACCACGCCTCCTTCAAAAAACAGTCCGCAAAGCATCACGAGACGAGAGACGGCATTCAATTACCTCGTGTCTCAAAGCACATAACATTACAATAACAATGAACGTAAACTTATGAGCTCTTACTTGTACCACCTGACTTTTGCAGATTCATTTTGGCTTTCATAGTGTTGACATAGAAATGCAAAAATCTAAGTCTGAGCATGTGATCAGCTCTGAGTAGAACATCATGGGTTGCCATCTTGTTATAAAGGTTATGACATGGTGTGAACGCAGAAAAAAGGTGTAAAAGAGTGGCTGTCTACGCCTCATGGAATGCGCTGATGACGTGTGATGTCCGCGCGAGCAGGGTGCGCAGAGATATGGAAATACATATTGACAGACAGATAGGATATCATATCATTGCATTCGGACCACATCCAATAATTGAACCAAAAAAATTTGGGGTCCTGAGACTTCCACAGAAGATATGTGTAATTTTTTTCAATATTTATACCACTTCTATTATTGATTGCTGTTAGGATGTGAAGAGAGTTTCAACCAGTATAACAAAAAGTGTTTATTAAAAAAATGGCCTACCCTACCTTTCATAGAGATAACAATAAATACAGACAGTACTCAATTTTTGTCTAAAGACAGGTTAAAGGTTGTTTGCTTAAATGAAGAAGCGTAATGGTGTAAGGCAAGAAAATATAACCTATATGTGTATAGACATCACTGAGCAAAAGAAATTCAAGATTAAAAAGCTTTAAAAAACTTTATGCATTCTGAAATGCATGTATTTTATGCAGTATGCTCGTGATACAAAGAGAACACCCTAGTTACCAAAGTTTCTGAAACTTAGAACTGATGTTCAGATGATTGGCAGTGTTACAGCTGAACTCAGATTCCTTTTGAAGTTTGCTGTTTCTAGAGACGAGAATAGAAAACTAGGGCAGTCCTCTCTTATTTTAGTGAAGCAATAATCAGCATTTGGACCAGTACTCAGCCCTCGTCACCCATTAAATGTTTTAAAAGACTTCAAAACAAAATTGGCTATTTATTTTACATATACTTGGAGAAAATCTGAGTGGTGCTTACCTGTGTAAAGTTGGGTGACCAGACGTCCTGGGGACAGTCCTGGTGTTTGGTGTTCTGTCCCCGACTGGAGCTGTCCCCGGAAATGTCCCCGTTTTACAGTTCGTTCAAAACAACCCGCATACACAGCAAAAAAGCCCAACATACAGCAGCCTTCTGGTTATAAGAGCAATCGTGTTATTATTTTCACCAGCAGATGGCGCTGTGAGATAAGCTGACTCTACTTTGTCGCACGCCGCTACTACTTCATGAAGAACGTAACCGAGAAGAGCGCCATTATCGTAAAAAATCTAAAGAATCCTTTGTTATCGCTTTCAAAGTAGTAACATACTAACTTTTCATATTAAATTAAAGTAATACTGTTTGCATGTACTTTATAACAGGGCCCCAACAGGATGCGGGATTGTTTTGTCCCCAAATGTTCCACAGTTACGGTCTAAAATGCACAATAACAAGACCAATTAAAGATAAAGTTATTAGTAGCTAAGCGTTATTTTCAAGCACAAACAAAACATTTGAAGTAAAAAAAGGAGTAATTTTCACTAGTTTATACTGTATAAAATCAATTAAAGTAGGCTATTAAATACAATTATATTTGTTAAATCATTTTATTCATCATATCATATTTATGTTGTTTTATTTTTGTAAAGTCATGTTATAATATTGTTTTGAACGGCTTGTGATTTACAGTGGTTAACTGTTTTTATTGTTTGTTTTTTGTTTTTGCGGGTGCAGTGATTAAAACAGACCAAAAATCAGAATAATCAAATTAAATCAGAATAATTATTAATGTTGATAATATAGGGATCCCACCCTTACAAATATTGCCATGGTTTTTACTACAAATAAAACCCAGAAACCATGGTTATTATAGCCCAGATAGCATTGTGACATTGAGTCAATGTTGAAATTCCATCAGAATCATCAATTTGGTTGTGGTTGAAATGTCAATGCTAGGTAATATTGAATCAATGTTGAAAATTCGATGCTAAAAAAAATATTGGATCAATGTTGATAATTCCATGCTTTTCAGTGTTGAAAAGACAAACATTGAATCAATGTTGATTTTTGGTCAGCTTAATTCTCCACTGGTGAGGCTTACTGTCAATCTATCTGTCCCATCATTCAACATGTTAAAGCAAATCCACAACAATTGGGTACGTTTCTGTGAAATGTGAGCACATTCATTATCCTCAAAGGATGAATCTCTACCAACAAGTGTGTGGACTAACAAAGAACTACTACCATAAATTGAACTCATTGGGACAAACCAGTTGATTATTATTAGGCATATTGTTAATATTAATATTTTAATTATTGTTTTAAAATCTCCATCATGGAAAACATCTCCAATCCTCTAGTGTTTTCGGCTAGCTACAGCACATGCAGAAAGATATATATATATATATATATATATATATATATATATATATATATATATATATATATATATATATATATATATATATATATATATAATGACTGTCACAGAGTCCTTAATTCAGTTATATAAATCATAGCCTGTTTTAAATTTATAAAATGTAGGCTATTATTATTATTATTATTATTATTATTTTAAAAATCTTGTATAATTTACATACATTTAATTATTTATCTAAAGAATAGGGTTAATAAAGAATTTAGAATATTTTCCCCTGCCGATCGAATGCGCCACAATCCAATCCAGTATAGGCGGTAATGCACCTTCAGATCAAAGCGGCTTAACAGACTTCAAGCATGAAAAAGACAGAGACAGGACAGCAACAGTGTTTTTTATAGGTAAGTACAAAAATGTTCATTACGTGTTTTTATTTATCTTTCTTTCTTACAACTTGTGTGCTTCTGGGCGAGTCAGAATGAACTGCGACGTTAATAAAGTCACGTGAATGCCCTCCGTACACAACCAACGTCCAGGATATTATTTCATACATTGAATTTCAGTTTGTTTTTCACCAAACCCTAAAATATTTTTTTAGTAATCTTTATTTATTAAGCTGGGCATACACAGTTGGAATTTTGTCCGATTTCGAGCCGAATTCTGACTCGTGCAACTCTTATTTGGGTCGGGCCCATTTTCTCATCTTTGTCGTGCGTCGTTTGTTTGTGTGCGTGCAACGATTAAGATGTGCATTTGTGGATCCGGTGCTGCGCATGCATTGCCTCGTTTGTGAGTTGATTCATTTGGATTTTGAGACAATATCGACTCACAAACGAGTCAATGAATGCATGCGTGGCACCAGATCCACAAACGCACATCTTACTCGTTGCACGGTCTCTATTTGTACAAAATGCTGCACATTCATGTAATTCTGTATTTAGCTCACACAAGTTGAAAGGAATTTGTTTGTGGACAGTGAAAATATCTACAAAATGTATCAAGTTCATGGATAATTGTGCGTTTATTTATTAATCAGTTTGATAGTAAAGTCATCCTATATTTGTCCCAGGGAGAAACGAGAGACGGTCGGATGAATTTCTGGCATGTCAGTAAGTCTGGTCGCCCCTGGTATCGCACAGCTGAAGCAGAGCTACGAGCGAATTGCCCTGTTGGCATGTGAGGGGAAATGGGACAATCAGTTCGTAGCTCTGCTTCAGCTGTGCGATTAGCTCACGAGGGCCGACCAGAATTACAGAATTTAATCTTTAATGCAGCAAGAAAGAAGAGTGAGATCTTTAACTTCTGTAGGCAGCTATGTCAAACTGCAGAAATTTAGAAAACTGCTGCGCCTCCAGTTTGTGTTGTAAAATGGTTAATCTCTTCCAAACCACTGTTCAGCTCCTCTTTTATTAATTTAGCTACTTGATTATTAATTTACTTGTTTCACTTCCACACTTTATTTGTTTATTTACTATTAAATACAGTATTAATATTAGATAAAACAAGATAGATATTTTCACCTTGCTTTTCCATTCATTCCTCCTGTGTCTGCAGGTGCTTTAAAGGGGAAAGTCAAATTCATTAAATAGTCTTGAATTTAAATTCAGCGTGTTTTAACTGGAATGTAAAGATTTATCACATTTCAAGTTTCACTTCATTTTGTAGTACATTTGTGATGTATAATTAGTCACATTTCCAAATATTTACTAACATCTTGTTGTTTTAGGTGCATTACTGCTGATAAAAAGGAGGCATCAGAGTGTATCTTTGCTGGGATGGTGTAAAAATGGCTCCGTTATGCCCCTGAAAGGCTTGGGGGCATTGCTCGTGGTGGAAACCCCTGAGTTTAGAGTATCATTCTGTCTTCTACCTTTTTTCTTTCAGTACTACGGTCTCATTTCTGTCTTTATTGACGAGTTTCCATTTGTATTTACTTCCATTTTGCAGATGCAGGTTGTCATGTTTTTCACTTGTGTTATAAATCCTGATCTAATTGTTTTAAGTCAATGTGAGATTTCCTGTTGAAACTGTGGGGGCATAAATAAATACATTTGCATGTAAACTGAAGGATGTTGTTTACTTTGAGTGACTTTTTGATACAAAATCATATCAATTGCAGCCTAACATGAAAATGAAATGGTATAGAATCCTGCTGTACATAAAGCAAGATTGATTTTAAATGTGTTTCTGTGTTGTTCAGTGTTAAATAAGTGATTTCATTGTAGTTGAAAAAATATAGATTTTATGGCCATCTTGATCTATTTTTCATTGTTGAAATAAAATTATTTCAAGGTGCAAACCTGATGAAAAATCAATGCTAAATATCAACATTGTTTCAATGATATTTTAGTTGATGCATTAACATTGATTCAACAATGATTCAGTGTTGGTCTGCTATCTGGGAGTTAAAGCAGCACTAGGTAACTTTTCAACCTTCATAATATATTTTCAAGACTCTTGTGATGATACATCGACTTACAATAGGTTGAATGACACGTCTGCCATAGCCTGACGGGGTCTGTATCTGTATTTTTAATCGTACTTTTAAACTTCGGGTTTCGGGTAGTAACCCGAGAAAAAAAAGAACTACAAAATTCGACTGCTTTACGGCATATACGTCACTTCCACCATCACCTTAAATTCGGACGTGCGAGCCTAAATATCCTTTGTTTGCCGGATGTTATAGTCATGGCCGAGGTAGCACAGAAAAACAAGAAAGCAAAGGTTTTGTCGGAGGAATGCAAAAAGAGGAAACGAGAAAGTGATCGTATTAAAGGCAGGACGAGGATCAACATTGGGCCAGCGTTTGCTCGTTGGCGTGAGCTGAAGGAGGTCAATATATTATATTGACGATATATGGTTATTACCTACCACTCAAACATTGAATTGAAGTATCATATAGATTCTGTAAAACGGTAACCAATAGACTAGACTACTATAATGACGCTGACTTATAAACGTGAGCATCGCGATCATTTGGCGTTTGAGAAAAAAAATAAAACCCATGAAATTATATTCATATGTCATGCTGAAACATATGCCACTGTACCTGGGATGAAGACATTTCACACGCGACGCAAGCAGAACACCTGCATGTGAACAACTCCTGCAGTGTTCAGGGCTATCATAGTTGTCATGTCAACAAATGCACGTGCGATGCATCCCCTGACTTAGGATGACAGAGTTTACGACAGTAGTAGAGGACAATACTGTTTCCCAATTGTAGGGGGACCCTGAGAGCAAAACCTACCTAGTGCTGCTTTAAACCATGGTAACCACAAATAAGCCATGGCTTTACTAGCCTATACTCTAACCCATGGGCATCGGAACCATTGTATGTGGGTGGGACAAGACCCACCCACTTTTTACGATCAATGATATTGGACCCACTCACTTTTATTGTCTCTAACATTCAGCACGTCTGTTTACCTACCCCTAATCGATAAACACTTATTATTAAACACATGTTAGACGCTTTATTTCCACTTTTCTAATATTTTCGTCATTTTTATTGAAAATAAATGCCTTTCCGATCTGATATGTGATGGGAAAAGGGAGAGGATTGAGTTCGGCGAAAGGCGGACTCGAACCGCGGGTCGATTTGTGTCAAAACTAGGTACTGTGCGTCTTACCCCTACACTACTGACGCTCTCAAAGATATGGCGATTTCCGTAACTTTGTCTTTCTGAACTATATGTTTAGCAAGCAAAGCAGTATATTTGTACTTAATGTAATTCTGAGGACCCACCCACATGTTTTTTGCTTCCGACGCCCATGCTCTAACCGTATTTTAACCATGGTATTTGTGGTAAAACTGTGGTTATAAAAATGGTAATCAAATTAGTCAAAGAACCATGGTTACTACACTTTTGAACCGGGCCTTGTTTATAAAACAATCATCGCCAAAATGCAGGCAACAAACAAAGACACTTGCACAACTCCGTTGCTGTTCTGGAAAAACAAACTCCATCCACTGTTCCATGAACGCTGGTTTTTTTGGGAAGCTGTGCAGGGTTGTCTTGCCCTGACAACCAAAAACACAATTCTTTGGTGATATTGTTGATTTCGTGAAGTCCTGTGACTGCAGCTGCTCCCTTAAAGCCGAGCAAAGCGCATTAATGGGCGTGCATTTGTTCTCTCGCTCTGGTCGCGTGCGCGCGCCCTTCCAGGAGAAGAGCCCCTTCGGGACATTCCGCCCTTGCTGACGTCAGATAGACCCATACTCGAAAAAATTAACTTTCCGAAACTTATGAGAAACCGGAAGGAGTATTTTTGGTGTCCAACTTTAAAAAAAAAACAGTGTAACAGTGTAAAAAAACTCAGTATGCATGAAACAGCATTTCACCCCCCCTCCTCCCTTTTAACACACCTCTTGAGATCAGGGGAGTGAGGTTTACACACGCAGCTCTAACTAGCTGGCCTCTGTTACACTATATGGTGTTCTGGGTTGTTGTAGTGGCATTGCTAGGAGGTTGCTAGGACATTGCTAGGTGGCTGTAATGGTGTTCTAGTGTTTTGTATGGTTTCTATGACATTACTAGGTGGTTGCTATGGCATTGCTGGGTGGTTGCAAGGGTGTTCTATGCATAGATATACATAATAAAGGCTAGATGTCTAGTCCGCGCTGCAGGCAAATGGAGGTCAACGTCCGCACCTGGCGGCCATCTTGTCACAGTCAGCTCGCTCACTCGTAACATTATGTTTTAATGGTGCATGTACTTTTTAAATAACCATAACTTGCTCAATTTTCTACCGATTTTCAAACTGTTTGTTTGTTATAAATGTCAGAGATGTAGTTATGACACTGCATACTTATGAATAATTTGTTCAAGGATCCAGAATTATAGCCACGTTAATAAAGTTTGTAAGAAACCAAACCATTTGTAAATCCGTCAAGATTTCAGCGAGATAAGAGTATTTGTGTTCGTGCAGATAACTCACCTTACATCAGGTACCACAGCGCCCACCAGAAAGCTTGCCTGTGACAAGATGGCCGCCGGTGATGACGTTAGAGACTTCGCTGTAAGACATCTAGCCTTTATTATGTATATCTATGGTTCTATGTGGTTGCAGTGGCATTGCTGGTGTTTTGATGGTTTCTATGGGATTACTAGGTGGTTGCTAGGTTGATTTAAGTCTGTAGCATTAAACGTTGTTACTATGGTGAATGTTATGCATAATGCAAGTTATGCAGAAAAGTTTAGGGATGTTAGAGATCCCTGAAAATCCCTGTTTCTTTGCAGTTTAATAGAAACCAAATCTCTTATGTCTGAGAAGAAACTGGACCTCCATTTGAAGCATATGTAAGAAATATGAAGGAGTGACCTTAACATCTCTTTCCAAATATATGTTCACCTTTCACAACTCTGTTCTGGCTTAATTGCACGATTTTGGGCTGTCCCAGACCAAAGCTGACCAATCGTAAACGGTGGTCCTACGTTGTACAGTGAGAGAGGTTCAAAGACGGCCGTTGTGTTACGGTCTTTCTTGTGACCAAAGATAGTCTGCGATCATTTTCAGAAATGTAGCATTCCGTCTCACAGTATGTTTGCTGCTATGACCTCTGACTATAGCCAATAAAACTGCAACATGAAATGGCGTATTGATCAACGGGACATGGCGCTAAAACTTAAACATATGGTTACCTCAAGCTCCATTTGCAAGATTGGCATGCCAAACTGGCCTCTTTTCCCATGACCGCGTCCATATTCTCCTCTTTCGTTTCCTCCTCTTTTTTTCATCGCACATACAAAACACAATTGCCAAAATGCGATTAATCTTGCTCCATTTAATAACCACTAGCACATGCTGATTACGTGTTATTCTTCTGCGATTTCATAGGTGTCATCATCGTACAGTCTGCATATGTTGTAGCCTACCCAAGTTTGCATGTACCTTTTTTTTCTATTCGCACAACGTCAGCACTATATCCTGCAACTTTAATGTTAGCCTCATAACCCTTCAATGATGAAGAGTGATAAGAGGTCTTGAGAACCTCGTTAAACCTGTTAGTATTTATCACAACTGATGTATTGATTATGTGTGTGTGTGTGTGTGCGTGTGTGTGTTAGTGTGTGTGTGTATGTTGTATTGCCTACTTTGAACGATAAAGGTAAGGCAGGGTGAGAGAGTGCTGGAACACTTCTGACATAAGGAATGCTGTGATGAGCTAAATATAATACTTACTGAGCACCAGAGGCAGCACCACTGACATGTATTTTCATACACACACACACACACACACACACACACACACACACACACACACACACACACACACACACACACACACACACACACACACACACACACACACACACACACACACACACACACACACACACACACACACACACACACACACACACACACACACAGTTCACAATGACATGGCACCCAGGAAGTCGTCAGCTGCCTCTGGTCTCTGTATACAAATCAGCCAGAAGATATTTGAATAAGCTGTATCCTCTAGAGAGAGAGAGGAGAAAAAAGGTAAATATTCAGACCCGTGAACATGTTAAGTAGGGCAAGTTTGAGAAAAAGAGGGATTATGGATTTGTAGGAAGCAAAGATATGTTATTATGTTATGTGGAGGTGAGAGAAGGTGAGCAGAATGTCATTTATGCTAAAGAGGACTTATGGATGAGCAAGAGACCTATAGCATTCAATCTCTGAACTACAAATATCTTTAAAATCCACTCCCATTTCATGACATCTAACTCTACAGACTGTGGATAAGATTGTAATCCTCAGGACATCTGGATACAAGCCAGCCTGTCCTGAAATAACACACTCTCTCATGCAGACACACAACTACTATACTATTTGCACATGGAAAGATATTTAAAAAAATTTAATTGTCATTTATTCATATATAGGTCCATCCCCTCATATCGTTAAGGGAGACAAAAATTACAAAATCAAACAAAAGCAAAAGTGGCATCTCTATAAATGTCCCCAAAAGATTATAAGACAGCAAAATCCTCTCAATAACACACTGTAGTTACAGGGGAAATTATTTTTTATCTTCATGTTTTGTTCATTGAACAGAAAGTATATTAGGCTTAGGTTAAAGATTAGCCTTACATTTATTTTTTTAAATTGAATAAGAGAATAGATCATTTCAAAATATAACTAACCAACCAATAGCATTTGTTTCAATAGCTGGGTCCACCTGGAGTTAATATTGTGCAGCACACAATCTGTTTTGTCCAACATTGTGTTTTACACATCACATTTTCATGATTGATATCACAGTAGATGAACAGACTGAGTATCAAGTCTCTTTTTGCATGATTACACAATATGGAGATAATGCAAATCTGTTGTTTATAGCTTAATGCCTCCCTCTATTGGCAAGTATAAGGACAAACAACCAAAACACACTCCATATTAGGCCTGCACGATAAACTGCTCTTCACATTAATTTTGCTGAAATTCATAATCATGACTATGATTAATGATTGGTCTAATTTAAGAAATGTCTTTATACATTTCATCAGCATTATTGCACTTTCCCATAAGTACAAATCAAGAGAACGTCTAATCACATGCAAGATTTATTTTAGTCTACCTCATAGTTTCCTGATTTAATATATTTATAATTGACATGAACACACTCTCTACATTATGAAAACGGGTAAACTCATTAAGAAGCAAAAACAGTACAAATTCGAATAATTCTAGTAATTCCAAATTATGTTAATGTTTTTAAACATTAAACAACAAAGCACAGAGGTTGTACATTCATTCAGCAACTGCAATCGCAAACCACATAGTCGAGATTCATGTTTGGAATTGTAACAATTCATCACTAATAAGGTTAGCATGCAGATTAGCATTGCAGCAAACAGCACATAAAGCCACGTGAAGAGCACAGACTGGCTGTATTACACTTTCATTTGAGTAGAATATGGTAATGGAGATGAATAAACTCCATCATGTTTGTCGTGTTTTCAGATCATGAGTGCTTTTTTAGCCGTTCAGAGAGAGCACGTGATTACTCGTGAAACTCTTAATGATACAAAAATGAACTGTAGCCTACAGGTTTTTGAACAGCATTGTCAAAAGTAATGCAATTCATTTTTTAATTAATTGCATTACATTTACCCCCACATATATTGCCTTTGTTATTTCTAAATCTGATGTTTTTTGAAGCTCCAGAATGGCCCAAAGAAATCTCACTGTAAAAGATAAAAGTATGTCACTTCACGAGAATATACAGTACATATGCCTATATGAATATCGTTAGCCTCATAGCATAATTGCCCAGATCATATTTGGCCAAAAAAAAGACTTAGGCAATTATGCTATGAGGCTAACGATATGTGCATTTTTAAAGTATCCTTAAATAGTCAGCCACAGTGATATGATCATCTTTACCAATATTTGTCACTTGTTTATTTATTCATTATTTTTAAATGATTCATTTATTTTATTAACTTATTTAAATGAAACAATATTTTGTTATTTCATTCACTATCTGAGAATGTAGTGCATCAAAGAATCTACAAATGGAAAGTACCTCAATGTCAGTGAAGAAGGAGTGATCATGATTTGTGTTCCCGGCATCCCGTTTAAGCACAGTAAACTGATTAATAACACTGTGCCTCTCCAAGCTAAAACCATTGTCTCTGAAGTACAGAACAGCTGACAACTGCTTCTTGCTAAAAATGAGAAGTTAAGTAAGTGGTTACATGTAATCAAACAAGTGAACAAAACAATGTATTGTTTTAAAATAGTAACATATTCAAAGTTATTATAACCATTACCTGATGTCTGGGTAATTAGTAACTAATGGAATTAACAGATCTTTTATCTTTCTCTCATTTTCCATTCCAATAATGTCACTAAGGTGATCTCCCAATGGATAAAGCCAGTTTAAGGATGATCCCTGTGTAGAAAATGCATGAAAAATCCAGTTCGCATTCACTTTATTTGATTATTCAGATCTTACCATGTCCTCAAATAGTTTCTTGAGTTCATCCCATTGATCTCTCAGTTTTATGGCAGCATCTTCATTCTTAGTTTTTTTGCATGAATATTTTTTCTTCATCAGCTGGGAGACATATTCTCTGGATATGTAATAGTGCACATCATTCACAAAAACCTGCAAATACAGACGCCGTGTTAAAAGTGGTGCCCTGCAGCCGTTAGAGAGCATCTCTGAGCAGAAGAGAGGACTCACTTGAGCTGATGGAGCTCTCATGGATTTACACAGCCCACGATAATTCTCTATTCTAGAGGTAACTTCTTTAAAATCTTCATTTGTTTTCAGCCACTTTTTTGTCATCATACCATCCATGTAAGGCTTTGGGGAAAATAGCATTGTAGTTAGTAATATTCATCTTCATCTATTAAAAAAAAAGTGTAATATGCTCTTGATAATTTTAGATTATGAGGAACTTAAAGGCACAACTTGTAATTTTCGCCACTAGAGGTCACTTATTCAAAACAAAGGCGTAGCTTGATGACGGCTGGATTTCGTGGAATCATGGGAGTTGTTGTATTTACCTCTACAGTCGGTGGAAAAGAATCAGACAGGACTCAGACAGAAACCATATTCATGGATGAGCTAATGTAATAAAGATTTATTAACATTACTGTAGTATGAAGCATGGTGGGGCTGAAAGCAGTTGGAGCGGAACGAGGCTGCTTGAGCGATTGCTAATGAGCAGTGGAAATCAAGAAAACGAGATTCAAACAATAAGACTGTGTTGAGCTACACAACAATGATTATTCTTCTGCCGATGAATGTATCCAAACAGTTGCTCACCTGCCTAATAATACACACATTATATACTAAAGAGTCGAGGGTAACGCGGCTATGATGTCATTGATAAGCGACGCACGAATACGGTCCGTGTCCTGGTTAAAATAGCTTATTTCTCTGAATTTAAACATTGTTGGAAACATTTGGGATGATGTACACAAATCATCAAAATATATAACATTGTTCTAGTGGTTTTTGGATATTTTAATCCAAAAATCTTACATATTGTGCCTTTAAGACATCAAGTTTGGGTATATTTTATATATCCGCAGTAAGGCCCACCTTGACATCAGTTTTAAAATGTTTTATCAGGGTCTGGCTTAGTCTTTGAATCAGTCCATCCAGCTCTTTCTCGAGCTGCTCCACCTGAGATGAACAGTTCTCCCTATAGTACTGCACATTCTCTCTGTAACAACAACAGTGACATAAAAAAAACCTTTGAGATGCATAGCTCAAAAGACTCACAAAGGGACTCACAGAAGATTGAGATTTAACAGATTTCTGTCATGACAGCTCTCGAGTGTTTGGCATGGGAATGGATATGACAATGTTGATACATGTTTGGTCTTGGCGGAATAGATCTGCTAAGGTGCTGCTGTTGGAAGGTGGAGGGTTTCTGAATGCACGCTCAAGCTCAAACTGTAGCGCAATGTTTTGCTACGGTTTCCAGGTTGAACGACATGTTTCCTAGAAATGCTGTGCAATGGTGTGCAACAGGGTTTGAGATATGTTTACTCTTTTTTTTTTATGGGTGTCAAAAATGTCAGCCCAATCAGCAGCAACATGTAGCCTATATAAACCACGCAGTATTAAAGAGACAGCTCGCACAATGGGTCCAAGTAAAGTCATTTACAAACATGTCTGCTGCAGCTCGGTATACGCAACAATTGAAGAAATTAGAAAACTTGTTTGTCTTTTTATCCTAAAATTCGAGGCAAATGTTGGATCACAATAATGAGGAAACAGTTTCCACAAATTCCTTCACACGATTGGGATGTTATCTTTTATTCTGAACGGCAAGGGTAGTGTCTGTAACATTGAGGGTATTTTGCAGTATTAAACACATATTTATACCGATTTCATCAGGCTCCGAAAATTCTTCAAAAAGAACACAAAGAATGGCCTTCTCAGCTGCCATAGTTGCAACTTTGGCGTCATCAGAACAGGGTGTTCAACGCACCAGTGTTTCCTTAAATGTCAGGGGCTGAACGCAGCCCAGTATTTGAAGGTTGAGCAGCGAGCTCATTGGCTACTGATAAAGCAGGAATCAATCAGCTGTGCCCTCTACAATTATGTGATTGCAAGCAGATTGAGTTTCATGACAGAACTTGGTATATCGTAAAATCAGTTTGTAAATTATTAAAAAAAAATAAAAATTAAGTTAAAAAAGCCTTGAAAAAAGATTATGATAAGTTTATGTTTTACCTTTCTAACTTTTCATTGTACATCTAACACTCCAGGGCTTTGTTCAGCCCCAACAAAACGTTTTTTTAAACGGAAACGGTGCTGCATTGAACACCCTGTTCTGATGACGCAAGAGTTGCAAATATGGCAGCTGAGAAGGTCATTCTTTGTGTTCTTTTTGATGAATTTTCTCAGCATAATGAAATAGATATGAATACGTGTTTAATACTGCAAAATACATGCAATCACTGCCCTTGCTGTCCAGAATAAAAGACAATTTATCCCAATCCCATTTAATGAACCTTTTTTAATCTCCTGGTAATCAATTCTAATTTTATTTTATTTCTAGTTCTTACTTTTTAATAGCTTGTATTTTCTTTCTCATTTTTATGTAAAGCACTTAATTACCATATATGAAATTTGCCTTGCAATGAAGCTAAAAATATAAATAAATACATCATCATGTTGATATATATATATACTGTATAATTTTTTTTTTTACGACAATCATGTCTTCTAATATCTTCAATTGTTGCGGATACATACTAAGCTGCAGCGGACACATTTGTAAACAACTTTACTTGGACCCATTGTGTGAGCTGCCTCTTTAATACCACGTGTTTTATATACATGTTGCTGCTGATTGGGCTGACATTTTTGACACACCCACCAAGCGAGATAAAACGTTTCAGTTACATATGTAACCTTGGTTCCCTGAATAGGGGAACGAGATGCTGCGAACCGTCGCCATGGGAACACTTCCGGTGTGACGAATGTCTGAAGCCCTTATACCATCACGCCAATTCATTGGCTATTGGCGCTTTGCGCCGCCCTGAAATACGTCACGTATGGATCATATCAGCGAGCTAAGCGTCAAACCGTCAGATTTCAGGACGAAGGAAACTACTACTCGAAGAATGAGAAAGGCCAGAATCGCAGCGTCTCGTTCCCCTATTCAGGGAACCAAGGTTACATATGTAACCGAAACGTTTCCTATCATAGGTTCACTCAACGCTGCGAACTGTCGCCATGGGAATGATATACCATAACGATATAACCATATACCATAACGCCTTTACATACCTGAAAGTAGCTGGTGGACCATGGAAAGCGCCCGCTCAAACAGACAGGAGCCGTCTTCACGTGCAGATCGTAGAACTTGATAAAGGTGTTGGGAGAGGACCATCCTGCAGCAACACAGATATCTTCCAACGAAGAGCCCTTAAAGAGAGCTTGAGAAGACGCCATTCCTCTGGTCGAATGCGTACGTACTCCTAAAGGTGAGATGATACCACGCGCCTCGTAGGCCGCTGAAAAAGCCTCAATAACCCAATGAGACATTCTCTGCTTAGTGAAAGCTGCTCCTTTATTCTTTCCACCAAAGCATACAAACAGCTGATTTGATTTACGCCACTGGGCAGAACGGTCGACGTAAATTTTTAGCGCCCTAACCGAGCAGAGACCAAGAGGTCACACACTAGCTCCATCTTCTGATTCAGGAGGAGAAAAAGCTCACAGAACTATCTGCTGGGATCGAAAAGAGGTCGAAGCAACCTTAGGAACATAACATGGCCTAGGTTGCAGCAAAACCTTAACTAATCCAGGTACAAAGTCCATACAGGAGGGGCTGGTAGACAAAGCCTGTAAGTCTCCAAACCTCTTCAAAGAGGATAAAGCCAGCAAGAGAACAGTTTTGAAAGTCAGAAACTTCTCTGCCACTGACTCCAAAGGCTCAAAGGGACCGCTCATTAGACTTTCCATTATAGCTTTCCTTAGGGCACAGATGATCCGTTTCCTGAAGGAATGAAATCTGACGGTTTGACGCTGATATGATCCATACGTGACGTATTTCAGGGCGGCGCTAAGCGCCACTAGCCAATGAATTGGCGTGATGGTATAAGGGCTTCAGACATTCGTCACACCGGAAGTGTTCCCATGGCGACGGTTCGCAGTGTTGAGTGAACCTATGATAGGGACTGCATCTCAAACCTGTTGCACACCGTTTCCAGGAAACATGACGTTCAACGGGAAACCGTAGAAAAACGTTGCGCACCGGTTTGAGCTTTGAATGTGCCCCTGGACACAGCACCCTTGTTAAAAGTTTACTTAATTGTATTGAATTTTCACTTTTAATGTACTTCAAATTTTAAAAGTATATATATTTAAAAATATACTAGCAGATAAAATAATATTAATAAAAAAAATAAAAGACCACTTAAGAGAGTACACTTTCGTAATTGTTTCTTAACACACTTAAAAGTGCACTTTGTAATAATGAAAAGTTTTATTTTAAAGTACTCTTAGATTATTATGTTTTAATATGTTTAATATGATCATTATGTTTTTGATATGTTGACTAACACTAAAGCACATGTAAAATACTTCATTATTACAAATGTGTAAATTACAAACATATTTCAATACATGACATACAAATCAATAATGAAATTAAATAATAGTTTAGTTTACCATAAATGCTTGTAAGTAATTCTGAAATTGCATTAAGATTTACTTAATTCCTATACTTAAGTGGGTCAAAAACACTCTAAAGTTCAGCTAATTGCATTTAATATTAATTTGAACTATAATACATTTTGATTTAATTGCCAATTAAGTGTCCAAAAACATTACATTCAGTTCACACTTAAGTATATTCTTTTAAAGTATATTATTTCTGTAATAAGTACTCTTTTTCACAAGGGTAGTGTTCCTTTCATGATGGACTTACTTGAGTGAATTAAAACTGTTGATGTAGCTGATGTGATATTCTATCCATAGACAGCAGTCCAGCAGGTCAGAGGTCAACAGAGAGCGGGTGTGTTGCAAAAACTCTTCTTCAAATCTAAAAGAGAAGGAAACTGTCATAGAAGGAAAGATGTAGAAGTGATCTCAAGTTAATCTGTAATATACTGTGACACAAACCTTGTATGAAATTGATTGAGCTCCTCTAAACAAAACCGTACCACAGACTCTACCATATTCTCATCGATCTTCTCAAGATTCCCAGCATAACTCGCTATCAGCTAACAAGAGAAATCCAGAGGTGAAAATTAAATAAAAATCAAATCAAATATAATATAATATAATAATAATAAAACATTTGATCACCCTTAATAGTGACAAGTTTATGTCCTGACCTGACAAGTAGCCATGTACGTTTTTGAAGTGAGGAATCCATCATCTGTTCTATCAGGAGATTTCTTTATCGTCCACACTTCTTTTTCATTTGTGATCATATTCTCCAGTGCAGATTTAAAGTCATCCTGGTATCAAATATGGTATCACAGTAAAACAAATGCATGTAAACAAATCCTAAATAGGCATGGTGTGTTGGTTAAAAGGTACACTATGTAACCTTTTTTGTTCAAAATTAACGAAATTTAAATAATGAGTAATTTTTTTTGTCTTACCATGATAC
The DNA here is from genome assembly GCA_023566225.1 of Romanogobio albipinnatus. Taxonomy (NCBI): domain Eukaryota; kingdom Metazoa; phylum Chordata; class Actinopteri; order Cypriniformes; family Gobionidae; genus Romanogobio; species Romanogobio albipinnatus. The sequence continues at coordinate 11,059,331 of CM042258.1, forward strand.
ACTATGGTAAGCCTATTGTGAATGTTTTTAGACCTATCTGGATGGTTTTCACAGGAAACTGTGTACATACGTCACTCACCCGTGTGTCATATCTGTAAATAGAGAAAATTTGCTCCGGCTACTTTGACGTGCATATGGTGTGGGAGTGGCATTAGTTGTCACAATGAGTGAGAAAGGTTGACATGGAGCAGCTAAATCTCCAACCTCCGGGGGAATCACTTGTTTTAAAAAAAAATGAAGTCTGTTGGCAAAAGCAGAATGCGACAGAACTCGTAATAAAAGGAGAATAAACACTGACTTGGCTTTTTGGAGATGGGAACTGAGGGGATTTGAAATGCTTTAAAAGCGACACTGAGATGGCGTTTTTGCTGCTCAACAGGTGAGTAAGGTATTTAATTGAACAGATAAATTGCCATTTGTAGCGCTCTAACAGAGTTAATAGCATTATCTATTATGAAGGTCAATTTGTACATCTACAATGGATATAGCTACAGTAATGTCTTCAGCTAGTCAGCTTGAGATTTTTTCCATCTAAACTGGTTATATTTCCTTAGTCTATAGTGAATGTTTTATGAGCAGTAGGATAATCTCCCTCACATTTGTTATGAGAGGGAAACATATTCATGTGCACAGTCACGCAGAGCCCAAGCACAACCAAAACAATGTTCTTCCGTAAAATGCATGCAGTTTTGTTTTTTTAACCACTAGAGGGTCAAAGGTTACATATAGTGTACCTTCAATCTAGAATGCTCTAAATGTTTTCCTTGCAGTAGCTCACCATTTGACAATGACAGTAAGAGGTCTTTATTTTATTTAGCAAGTCTTCTTCCATTATAAGATTGTCTTTCAGATCACTGTGGAAGACCAATGAGATACCATTTAATTGAAACTGAATTAAGCAATGAAGTGGCATTCAGATATTTGTGCGACCTGTTTTTAGAAGCTCACCTGGGGTAGCGATGAATAATGAAATCTAGAAGAGCGTAGTAATCTTTCAGCTCTGTCACCTTTTCCAGAAGTCTCTTTAAATGCTCTCCTACAGCCTCATGATGGCAGGACACATATGTTTCAAACACTTTAAAGTCTGCTGGATATGAGCTCAGAAGTTCAGTCTTCACTCTCTCCAAATCCTCCACCACAGCTTTACCCAGAAGCCCCAGATGCACTTCCAACCAGGAAGCGTTCTGCTCGCGGTTGTCCAGGTGAACTTTCTTCAGAGTATCCCGAACCCCGTCTCGTACCGCGTCCCTCCATGCTTCCCTCCATCCCTGCATCGCTCCTGGTTCTCCCTGTCTCTTCTCTTCCTCCAGGATAATATGTACTACACACACCAGCAGCTCTTTATTGCATGAGGGCAGAGCACTGGAGTTACGCACAATGACAGACATTTTGTTCCGTAGAGTCCCAAGTAGATCATTGACATCCGTCTCTTTATTAACTAGATTTGCAGGAGGAACTCCTTCCCCCACAGCTTTCAATTCTTTCTGGAGCTCCAAACGCATGGAGAGCAGGTTTAGATGGGCCTCCTTCAGCATATCTCTTTCTATATAATCTGTGATCTGCAAAACTGTTGTGAAAACAAAGCAGCAATGAGAGAGAGTGTTGATATGAATAATATCATATAGAGCACTACCACCACAAAAAAATGGACTAGATATGTACCTGTGCATGGATTTATAGGGATTTCTTTGTTGTTGATTTGCAATTTCTTCTTTTTGCTTCTTCTGATTGAGGAAAACCTGCGAAAGATGTCTTTCACTGTGCAAACATAGAACATATTATAAAATCTACACTGTAAAAAATCAACAATACATGTTTCCTTCTCAAAATGACCTTAGATGTGTTAAAACAATGTTACCACTTAATGTAACAATAAGACAGCATTATTCCCCTCCCTTCTCAACCATTGGATATCAAAATAAAACTTAAGTATAAAAGTATTAACAAATTACTATCAGCAGATTATGAATGACCCCAAAAGCTCAAATGAGTCATTTAGCAGCAATATTATAGACGTGTTAAATAGGCTACTGTAATATATGTAAGTATGTTACATAATTTTAACAGTGATTGATATTTCAAACTGCTTTCCCTCAGCTTTAGAAATATTCCAGTAAACACTGCTGATAGAGATTAAGAAGTAAAAAAGGAGAGAAAACTACACTATATAGCCAAACATTTTGGGATGCCTGCCTTTATATGCACATGAACTTTAACGACATCCCATTGTTAATCCATAGGGTTTAATATGGAGTTGGCCCACCCTCTGCAGCTCTAACAGCTCCAACTCTTCTGGGAAGGCTTTCAACAAGGTTTAGGAGTGTGTTTATGGGAATTTTTGACCATTCTTCTGGAAGCGCATTTGTGAGGTCAGGCACTGATCTTGGACGAGAAGGTCTGGCTTGCAGTCTCCACTCTAATTCATCCCAAAGGTGTTCTATTGGGTTGAGGTCAGGACTCTGTGTAGGCCAGTCAATTTCCTCCACACCAAACTCGCTCATCCATGTCTTTATGGACCTTGCTTTGTGCACTGGTGCGTAGTCATGTTGGAACAGGAAGTGGCCACCCCCAAACTGTTCCCACAAAGTTGGGAGCATTAAATTGTCCAAAATGTCTTGGTATGCTGAAGCATTAAGAGTTTCTTTTACTGGAACTAAGGGGCCAAGCCCAACCCCTGAAAAACAATCCCACATAATCCCCCCTCCACCAAACTTGGCACAATGCAGTCAGGCAAGTACCATTCTCCTGGCAACCGTCAAACCCAGATTCGTCCATCGGATTGTGATGGTGATCGTCACTCCAGAGAACACGTCTCCACTGCTCTAGAGTCCAGTGGCGGCGTGCTTTACACCATCCGACACTTTGCATTGCATTTGGTGATGTAAGGCTTGGATGCAGCTGCTCAGCCCTGGAAACCCATTCCATGAAGCTCTCTACACACTGTTCTTGAGCTAATCTGAAGGCCACACAAAGTTTGGTGGTCTGTAGCTATAGACTAACAGAAAGTTGGTGACTTCTGCACACTGTGCACCTCAGCATGCGCTGACCCTGCTCTGTGATTTTACGTCTTCACGGCTGATTTGCTGTTGTTCCGAAATGCTTTCACTTTGTTATAATACCACTAACAGTTGACTGGGGAATATTTAGTATATTCACGGAATTTCACCAATGGACAGGTGTCAGCCTATCACGGTACCACGCTTGAATTAACTGAGCTCCTGAGTGCGACCCATTCTTTCACAAATGTTTGTAGATGTGTCTGCATGCCTAGGTGGAAGTGATTGGAACACCTGATTTCAATGATTTGGAGGGGTGTCCCAATACTTTTGGCAATAGTGTATGTTTTAAAGCATCATGTGAGGATATGGGAGAAAAATAGGAGAGCAGACCACAATTGTGCAGTGTCTGTTGTCTTTATATATTAATATAGCAGATGTTCCCTGGACATTTTGTATTTTGTGTGTTTTGTTAATTGGATTTTTATTTCCCATTTCCCTGTTTCTGTTCTTGTTTCCTGTCATGTGCACCATTTTTGTAGTCCTTTGTAGTTTTTCTATTAGATTAGTTCTATGACCATTCCCAGGTGTGTCTTGTTTGCGTATTACCCCCTCTAGTATTCTTGTCTGTTCCATTGTTCTCTCGTCTCTGTTGTGGTTTTGTTATTATGTGTATTTTGTTATTAAATTCTTTGTGTATGGATCCAGCTCTCCCTAGTTTTTTTAGTTAACCCAGCATGTCAATTATCAATTATTCAGAAAAAAATTGGATAGCACATATTAATAATTAGTAGCTATATTACAATCACACACCTGCACTTTTACAAATTGTTCCTTGTATTTTGTATTGTACCTATTTCCACTGGCCCAGCCATGTGGCAATAAAACATTCTTTAGTTGTATTTATTCAATTCTATTCAATTTCATGTAACAGACATTGATATACTTACCAGAAGTGGGAGATTGTGCCATTATTACACTTAATCCAAACGGCTATTAAACAATCCTGTTTAAGAGAAAAGAAGTCAGAATATCTTATGAAAGTAATATATTACGCAACATCAGTCTTTCAAGGCATTTTTAATATGGTGCTTTATCTTAAAAGCTACGATTATCATGCAGATAGTGCTTTTATAATATATACTGGGATGTCATTCACTCATAGGAAAACAACAAGAACTTTCCACCTGCAAAAACAAACACTCTTCCTAGTTACTAACCCAGTGAGTAACTAAACTTTCAAAAGACGAATGATAAAAAAAAAACATAGTACAGTAGTAGTGAATAGAAGAATTATGAGAGCACACAGTAAACAGGAAAACCATAAATGAAAAATATGGGTTGTCTGTTCTTTTAAATGGTAACAGAAATATCAATCTCAAATTATCAAAATCATTTTAGTGTGGTCTCTAAAAAAGGACAAAACATGAGAGATAAATAATGTGTTGCTCTTACCCGAAACCTTTTCAGGGAATGACCTTTCTTCCCAGAGGAGCTTTACATATAGACTAAGCCATGCTTACTTTCACTTTCATCTTGAAAAGACACGCATACACCTATGAAAGCCAGAGTAAGGCTTTTATCAATGGAAGAATAGGTTCTTTGATTAGGGAATAATAATAAATGTCTCTAACAACATGAACATCTGCATTTTCTCTAATTCAGGGGGAGTAATATGGACCAAACAAAAACGTGCAGCCCAAACAAATCCAACATTAATGTTTACATTTAGTTACAAATTAACAAAAAGAGATTGATCAATACAACTTCCCTGTTTTGTTAAAGCAGAGGAGTAGAATATATAGGCAACCATTTATAAAGATATTTGCAGTATTGTATATTTTGCTTATAAAGGAAACACGTGATGATTTGCATAACCACTAGCCTATTTTCTTTTTCCTCAGTTGTAGGCACAATTGTGTATTTCATAGGAATCTGAAAGTGAAGTGTAATCATTTTTCAAAAACACTCAAGTCAGTGAATCCAGTGATTCCTCTGGCACACTCGTTTTATCTGAACTCTTCTGAATCTGACGCTAGTTCCTGTATCAGCTCATGCGGGCTCTTAATGATTAACAATGCACCTATTCAGTGACGTTTCAAGGTGAATCCCAGAAATCTGCTGTGAGGACACCAGGGTTTTTCGCAGCTCTACTCGTATAAGGGAAAGTTATTTTTTCAGTCTGTCGGTTGAACCTGCCGGTTCAGTGTGTTTGCCAATTGTTTTACAACAGATTTAGTCAAATTTGCCATTGGCACGCTTTGACAAGAAACTCGGATCTAAGGTGAGTGAGGGACGGCGTTGTTTTACAGTGCGATGTTTACGTACATACATAGGCTACATCAATATAAAATAGGCTAATAACTGCTGCGTTTGTATTAATATGCGTTTTTAGTATGATACTAACTGACCTTTAAAATAGCCTATGTCTATTTTACGCAACCTTTAATCCCGGGTTGAAATACGTAGCCTACGTGAAATAGGCTACGTTGATACGAAATACGTGCAACAGCGTCAGAGAGTTTAGTGTAGGCTAATACAAGATTAAAACTAATGTTACCTTGATGTAATGTGTAATTTTAACGGGATTCCGTTGAGATAATGCCGAGCTGTGGTCCGTGAAACATATGGAAAGGGTCAATAGCGCGGTCTGTTTCTGTATTTTCGCTCTCTAAAGCTCTTCAATCACTTAAAAACACATCATGGTGTAATTTCCTCAAAACACAAGTTAGCCACTAATGGTGTTGCTTTTGGTATTATAAAGGAGACATTTCTTCCTAACTCAGAGACTCACATTTTTAGGCTACATGCGCCCATTTACTTTGAGATGTTACACATGTAGTATAATAATTTAAATTGGCACAGCATATCAAATATTTTTTAAGTTATGAGTTTATTATTAACCTGTACACCAATAAAAATCTTTAATTGGCAATGGAGCGCATACAGTGTAGCCTACAGTAGAATCCAATGTCCAAAATGTGGGTAGCTTGAAGATGAGAGTCATTTTTAATATTGTATAGGGCTATTTTTTTATTTTATTAAATGTTTTAAAAAAATTAACATGGACAGGAAAATTAAGTGTCAGACGATAAGTAGCCTAAAGCACAAAAATCTGGGCTTTGAATATTCTTTCTTCCCAATATTTGTGTATTGCTTGTTTTTGCTTTTAACTAAGGTAAGATACACCCTAAGCTTTCCATAAAGGTGTAATGTCAGGTTAAATGGCATTCAGATGCTAATTAAAACTGCAAGGAAAAGTACAATTTCTAAACGTTTCCTATACTTTATTCACCCTATGTGTGGTGGTTAATCTATTAAGTTTGGGACCTGTATTCTGATTAGTTGAAATGAGTTTATATACTGTACAAGTTCATGTCTTTCTGTTGTCATGACAACATGCACGCCTTCTACATGATTCCGCTTCAGTAAAAAAAATGTCATGTTGTCAGTAAACAAAAAAAACAAAAAACAAGATCATGATGTACCTGCTGATAAGGGTAGATTCAACAGTTCATTCTCTCACTCAGCTTCAGTGGTCAACACCATCAAACTTTGCATTGTCTTTTGGCACAGTATTTCAACATTTCTAAAAAGTTCTTTATATATATTTTTGCAAGCCCTGATCCGACTGACGCATGGCAAAATGGCAGAAACTGGAAAAGAAGAAGTAGGCGGGAGAAATGAGGTTAATGACCCACCAGAATTGGGTGAGGACGCAACAAAGGATTTGAAAAATGGTGGAAAACAGATGGAGAGTCCAGTCAAGGAGAAGAATCTTGGAATTATGAAGACGTTCAGAGCGAGTTTCAAATCAGTCAGTCCTATGACATTGAAAAACAAAAGGTCAGAGAACACCGACAGCGACCAAACCCAGGCCTCAAATTCTCCGTTACGACCACAGTCCTCTCCAAGTAAGTGTATATGCATAAAGTGAAGAAAAAGTGTTGTTGTTTTTTAGTGACAATGGCTTCCCAAGGTCAAAGTTGTAAGAGGTAAAGCAGAAGATATGGTACTTATAAAGTATTGTAAGCAGTGCTGGTTTAACTTACTTAACTTCTGGTAGACAAAAGCAGCATTGTCTAGCAAATCCTAATCTTAAGGAACCATATTAGCCATATTATTAACAGATGGTACAGTAGTTGCATATAAAACTTTTTTTATTTACTTTGGATTTGCTAAAACTCTTTGCATGCTTCTCTTTACAGGCTTGAGCAGAGGATCTCCCTCACAATTTCGGAGTCCCAAGGCAGAAAAACCTTCTGTTACCAGAACTATGTCAGGTGACTGGTCTTTGCATGTCACTAGATTCACCTCTAGACAAGTGAAATATGCTTTAAGCCATTATGACAGGATGTGTTGATAGTAAATGTTGCAAACAATGCAGAAAGGTTGATTACTTAAATGTTTAAACCTTTTGGGAGATCTACCCTTAACAATTATGTTTATTCCTTTATTTAATAGAACAGTCACATGAACAAAAATATTTCTATATCCTATTTGTTCTATAATTAAGGTTTATTAAGATGCTTAAGGCACACAAAGACACTGCATAATTTGAGATATTGGATTGTTCGGATAGATGTTTTCTTTGAACTATACATTTTTATTCATTGAAAGGGTCAAATTTAAGGTAAAATGAGTTTTCATATTACATGGTCATTTTTTTTTTTGTTTGTATGAGAACATTTGCTCAATTAAAGGCACAGTATGTAAGTTTCGCTGCTAGAGGTTGCTTATTCAAAACAAAGGTGTAGCTTGATGACGCTGTGAATGAGTGTGGAATCATGGGAGTTTTAGTCTTTACTTTTCAACTCCACACCCGATGGAAAAGAATCTGACCAACTCGGTCAGAAATTATGTTCATGAATGTGTGAATGTATAAACAAATTATTAACGTTATAGTGGTAAGCAGGATGTGGTAATGTGAGAGACCTGCGTCAAACACCGGTTTCTGAGCTTCTATTATGCTTATGCTGCAGTAGCCGCTTTTTTCATTGCGTATGTGGGCGTGGTAGCCTAGAAATCTAGACGCACCCTAGCGGCAGCCAATGTAATTTGCAGCCAAGGCGTCTAGCAACTCTCCGTTGGCTTGCGAGCTGGAAAAACAAAACTCTAGTCAGGCCAATCACATCGTGTATAGAGTCGGTGGGCGGGCTTAACATAATGACGGCAGAGTTGCGGCGGTTCTGCGTGCTACTTGAAAACAAAGAAGCTGGCGAACAGCGGTCTTTCGAATCGGCTTTGGCTGCGACTCTGGAAGACTTGGAGTTAAGCTTTTCTTTGAGAAAAGAACAAAGAACGGGACTGAAGTCATTCTTAAAAAAGGAATATGTGTTTGGAGTTTTGCAGACCGGATACGGCAATCTATTAACTAGCTCCGCTTCACATTCTTCTTTGCTATCCGTAGCGCTATCCTATTGCGTGCAGAGGGAATTTGATAGACAATCGTTTATCCCGCCCCTCGGATTGAGCCCTGCCAATGGTGTGTTCTTGATGCCCAACATCTTGATGTGGATTTGGCTTGTCAGGCTATGGGGATTGGGTAACGCAGTGCTGTTTTACATGGTGAAAACAATCATACTAAATCCATTTGAGAGTGTTAAAAGTTATGTTACAACATTACTCTGTGCATTTTCTCAGTGGCTGGTATGAGACACTTATTGCCCTTTTCAGTAATCTTGATCGATATTAGAATAATGGTAACACGTTACAATAAGGTTGTATTAGTTAACATTAGTTAATGCATTAGTTAGCATGAACTAACCATGAACAGCATTGTTCAGCATTAGTTAATATTTGTTAACGTTAAAGTTAATAAAAATACAGCTGTTCATGGTTTGTTCACGTAAATTCACAGTGCATTAACTAGTTAACAAGATTTTAATAATGTATTAGTAAATGTTGAAATTAACATTAACAAAGATAAATAAATGCTTTTTAAGTGCAGTTCATGTTAACTAATGTAGTTAACTAATGAACCTTATTGTAAAGTGTTACCAGAATATCATATTAATAAAAACAGAATGACTAAATGAATGTTGCTAAATGACATGCAATTCATTTTAAAATATATTGTATGATGAAGAAAGCTCTCTCTGATTATGCTATGTCAGCCTCTTAATAATGTTGTTTCTGATGAATGGTAAAAAAAAAAGCTGAACGCTGAATCAGGAAAACAAGCGATTCAAACAATAAGACTAACTGTGTTGCACTGTTTCACCATGATTCATTTTCTGTTGATAAATGTATATCCAAACAGTTGCTCGCCTGTCTAATAAAATACATACTATATTAAATTGACTTTGGCGTTTCCATGGTTTCTACGGAAATCAAGGTTAGCGCGCATATGACGTCATTGACAGGTGACACAAGGACACGGTCCATAACACTGGTTAAAATAGCCGATTTATCTGGATTCAAACATTGTTGGAAACATTTGGGATAATGTAAGCACACAGGTCACAAAATATATAACATTGTTCTAGTGGTTTTTGGATATTTTAAAAATCGCACATATTGTGCCTTTTAATGTTGCACATAATGACATTAATCATCTCCAGTAACTGTTCATTTTATTCTCAGATTCTGCAGTTGGAATAACAGGTGCAATGGTAAAGAGGGGCTCATCGATTAGGCAGAGTTTGGGTCTGAGTACTAAAAAACCCAAACAGGAACCACTTCAACCTATCACAGAGGCCATGTCTTCATCTAAAGAGTTGAAATCAGAAAGTGTGGCCAGCATAGACAGAGTGTTGGAGCTCAGAGACACCTATACTCTGCCTGAGATACCACCTTTGCCTTTGTCAGGTGAGTGTCCATCGCATGAACATTGTATGTCCCATCTCTAGGTAGTTGACAAATGTTTCAACATCATGTTTTGAGATTAAGGTTTTTGACATTGTGACTGGTTAACAACTCTTAGGTCTTGCTTTACTAAATGTATATTTTATTTGCTAACATATAGTAGGTCAAGTCAATATCATCTAAAAAAGATGTTCTTGGCCCTACAATGGTGGTACATGCACTGTATGGGGGCTGGGGGCCACCCTTATCCTTTTGTCTGCGTTCCTATGAATTCAAGCAATGAATCTTCTTTGAACTGATTACAGGTGATAAAACAGGCATGCAACAACAACAACAAAAAGGAATTCTAAAAAGCTGTTAAAAATAATCTTATAGATTTACTAATCTTATATTACATATACTGTACACTACTGTTGAAAGGTTTGGGATATTTCAAAAAAACTTTTATTCAGCATGGACACATTTAAATTGATCAAAAGTTACAGTAAAGACATAATGTTAGAAAAGTATTTAATTTCAAATAAAGGCTGTTCTTTTGAACAACAAAATGTGTCAGTTTCCATAAAAATATTAAGCAGCACAACCGTTTTCAACATTGATGATAATAAAATGTTTCTTAAATGATTTCTGAAGTGTCATGTGACACTGAAGACTGGAGTATAATGCTGACAATTCAGCTTTACCATCACAGGTATAAACTACATTTTAAAATATATTCAAAAATATTTCACAATATCACAATTTTTACTGTATTTTTATATTGATCAAATAGATGCAGCCTTATTGAGCATAAGAGACTTCTTTCAAAGAGATTAAACAATCTTACTGACCCCAAACCTTTGAATAGAAATGCACTACTTGCTCTTGTCATTTTAATGGGAAAAAAAACCCACTAGTGTGTGTGTATATTTTATATAATATATATATATATATATATATATATATATATATATATATATATATATATATATATATATATATATATATATATATATATATATATATAATATATACACACACACTAGTGGGTTTTTTTTCCCATTAAAATGACAAGAGCAAGTAGTGCATTTCTATTCAAAGGTTTGGGGTCAGTAAGATTATATATATATATATATGGCACATGTGAGTACTGGGACTAGATGTTTTATTCCTGCTTTTTAGCACATCTGTTCATGTGTAAACCTTGTCTTAAAGGGATAGTTCACCCTGGAATTCAAATTAAGTAATCTTTTACTCACCCTAATGTTGTTCTTATGCCCTATGTCCTTCTATCTTTTTCGGACCTCAAATGCAGAAATTTTAAAAATAGTCCTGCACGCGCTCCTTCCTATAATGGCAGTGAATAGCGACCAGGCTAAAACAAAACATATACAAAAGTATCACGTAATGATACAGTGAGATGCGCGCGCCATATATGGAAAGTGTTCAGAGGCATACTATAAGTTTTTGCGAGAAAGAAACCGTATTATTCAGCGAAAACACTGAGCTCCGCTGTTACTCTGAGCGCGTTCCTGTGATGAGTGCAAGTCGTCAACAGGCGCTGGCGCTCATGCTTACTATAACTTGGTACCCAGGATAAGCACACACGCAAACACACACCATTTTGAGAAATCAGGCTCAATTGAAACAAATGTGACTCTCGTCTTTTCTATAAGGTATATGATAAGAAATAATACTAATAATAAAACCTCCTGAAGTGAATATTGTGTACCAGTTGTCATGACAACATTGCGTGAGTGGCTGCTGAGTCAGTGCTGATGGCTCGCACTCATCACAGGAACGCACACAGAGTAACGGCCGAACTCAATCTTTTGGCTGAATAATACGGTTTCTTTCTCGCGAAACCTTATAGTATTCCTTAGAGACACTATCCAGATACGGCGCGCATCTCACTGTATCATTGGATTTAGATCAAGACAGAGGATCATTCCGGATTGAAATATAATAGCTGTTGATGCAAGTGTGTTATAGCTCCTGTATAATGACACAACTCATGCAGTCGTCCATTTACTAATATTTTGCTTTTTTCCCTCCTCTATTCTCCCTCTGTACCATGTTATTTGCTGCAGTAATGGAGATTAACAAACTGATAGACACGGAAGTTTTAGAGGAGGCCTATGTGAATTTACTGTCTCTTCGTTTGGAGCTTCAGCGGGAGCGTCAAGCTCTAGATCAAGAAGACTGTCCCATCGAACTAGTCCATAAAGAGAAAGACCTCAGTCTGCTCTATGGTACACTAAGAAACAAAATGTCTGGCATTGTACGCAACTCCAGTGCTCTGCCCTCACGCAACCAAGAGCTGCTGGTGTATGTAGCACAAATTATCCTGGAGGAAGAAAAGAGACAGGGAGAACCAGGAGCGATGCAGGGATGGAGGGAAGCATGGAAGGGCGCGGTACAAGACGGGGCTCGGGATACTCTGAAGAAAGTTCACCTGGACAGCCGCGAGCAGAAAGCTTCCTGGTTGGCAGTGCATCTGGGGCTTCTGGGTAAAGCTGTGGTGGAGGATTTGGAGAGAGTGAAGACTGAACTTCTGAGCTCATATCCAGCAGACTTTAAAGTGTTTGAAACCTATGTGTCCTGCCATCATGAGGCTGTAGGAGAGCATTTAAAGAGACTTCTGGAAAAGGTGACAGAGCTGAAAGATTACTACGCTCTTCTAGATTTCATTATTCATCGCTACCCAAGGTAGGTGTTCCTACAATTAGATTTTGTTTGAGGAAATACAGCTGGTCAAGGTCACTTAAAAATATTTGTTGTTGTTGTTGTTGTCATTCAAGAAGAAAGGCATGCTGTTCCAATTCCTGTATTAATTACATTTTTGACACACACAAAGGTTGTTTTTTTCCCCCAAGAATATCCTGGCCGTTTGTTCCATATAATGAAAGTTAATGAACTCAAGCTGAAGTCTCCAAATTACAGAAATGCACCATATATGTATCATAAAAGTGATTCATATGACCTACAGTACACTAACATTCAAAACTAACAAAACATTATTTGGGGACAGTAGCAGTTTTTTATGTTTTTGAAAGAAGTTTCTTGTGCTCAACAAGGCTGCGTTTATTTGATCAAAAACGGTTAACACTGTAATATTATGAAATATTACAATTTAAAATAACTTTTTATTTTAATTCTGTTTAAAATGTAATAATTCCTTGTGATGGAAAGGCTGAATTTCTCCAGTCTTCAGTGTTACATGATCCTTCAGAAATCATTCTAATATGCTGATTTGTTGCTCATGAAATTTATATAATTTGTATTATTATCAATTATGAAAACAGTTGTGCTGTTCAAAAGAACATCAATTATTTGAAATAGAAAATCTTTTGTAACATTATAAATGTCTTTACTGTCACATTTGGTCAATTTAATGGGTCCTTGCTTAGTATTAATTTAATTCTGAAACAAAATCGTGCTGATAATAAAACCTTTGAATGGTAGTGTATTCAAGGTCTTCTGAAGCTTTACAGTAGATTTGTATAACCATTTTTAGTCATTGTTCACTGGAACACCACATCAGGATTGACATCCGTGGCATTTAATCAAACAATCATGATGTTATTGACACATATTTTCAAAAAGGGATTCACATAACTCATTCACATAAGCCAATCAAAAGACTGTGTCAAACAGAGGCTCTTGATATGAACGTCCAGAGCTCCAAACATCCACTTCTCAAATTGTGAAAGGTCTAGTGGTCTCAATGTGTTTTTAAATGACCCAAAGCTTCAGTTTGATACATTTCTCATCGTGATTTATTCCAGTCCTCCACTTGCGAAAGGTCTAGTGGTCTCAATGTGTTTTTAAATGACCCAAAGCTTCAGTTTGATACATTTCTCATCGTGATTCATTCCAGTGAACCACTTGCTGAGATTCATTGTAAAGTTGGTTTCACAAAGCACAGAACCATACATTTAAAAGATGTGACTTGAGAGTTGAGAGTCACGTGTATTATGACAGACAGTACAAAACAGTATTGCTTTAAGGGTCATGATATGACTATAACTAAAACTGAATTCAACTGCTGTTTCCATAGTGAGAAGATAATGGGAAGCAGCTCTCTGCAGCCAGAGCTGAAGGAAGATCAAAGAGTGCTTTCGCTGGACAAAGACTTCCTTAATCAGATTAAAGTCAAATACTGCAATCGCTTACAGGTAGCACACAAGCACATCTGCCATCTGAGATAACGCTAGTAGCAAGACTGTACTGACAGTATGATTAACTAAGATCCTGAATTCAGTATTCAGTGTCCACTCTTGTACTTTTAACAGGCTGACATGAGAACATCACTTGACAGAATTATTGAGTTGGAGTATGAGGAAATGTGGAAAGAAAGAAGAAAGCCCAACATTGATGAGGGAATCTACAGCTCACACCTTGACATGGACATCTGGACGGTGAGACTGCACTTTCATAATTAGCTCACCTTCCCTCAGTTTTAAATTGAAGTGAGGGTCAATGGGAAGTCCACAGTTACGATGGAATTTGTTTACCAATAGAGGGCAGTATAGGACCTTTTTCTTAATTTATACTGCCGGTTTCACAGACAAGTCCCTTGTCTAAAATTCATCAATGAGCTGTTTTACCTGTAAGCAACGTGCACTGGCATATCTTAAAATATGTAAATGCCATTGTTTTTTCTCAAGATGCACCAGTAATGTTTTTTTTCTAAGGCACGTTTATAAAAGCCTATTACTTTCAGTGGGCGGACAGAAAAACATTAAACTTATAAAGTCTTGTGTGTTTGGAAAAACATGAGATTGAGTAAATAATGAAAGCATTTTCATTTTTGAGTGAACTATCCCTTTAAAGTGCTGAACTATACATATTAAATGTTATTTAATATATAAATTGTATTTTTTTAATAAATTCGAGCATATTTGTTTGCAAATGCCACTTGGTTTATTTTATTTTTCTAATTCAGTGACATTCAGACATTTTTAAGTGGTTTAAGTGTCCAAATGTTTTTGGGCTCACTGTAATTATAAAACGGCACAAGGGAACAAAAACACATTTATGTTGTTTTCTTTCCCAGAATATTAAAGGGCATGTACAAGGATCTGGAAGAATCGATGTAACCCTTGAGCAGAAGGTTGTCCGAACCTGTTTGGAGGAACTGAAAACCTTTCCGAAAAGGTTTGTGATAAAGAACTAACATGCTAACTGGAAGTAATTTGTGTAATTTAACAGCTCTGAAAGCTTCTGTAGTTTATATTTTATGTGAAGATAACTTTTTTTCCACAGATGTTATATCTTTATTTGCTGATTTGACAGCTTTTATTGGAGTAAAAAAGGTTACCACAGGGTCATTTGTGTCAACGCAACCAGAGGTCCCTGGCTAAAGTGGCTTAAGTTTTTTTTTAAAGAAAGCCAAAATATTAAATGTCATGGATGTATATTTACTGAGTAGTCCATTATTTTTTAGAGCAGGGTAAAATTGGGAGCCAGATTACAGGGGGGTAAAAATGACTATAAGATGGCAGCATCATTATTAAAACCTGTTGACTTTAGCCAGCTTTGTTGCATTATATGCCAATGGCGATAGTTCAAAAATGGGAACAAGAACTTTTTGTGTTTTTTGCCAAAAGATTGCATGCCTGTAACTCAAGAATTATTAAAGATCTCTTAATATCCTGTAATATTCCGGTTCTTAACAAACTTTTATTTTAGTATCTTGTATTTTATATAGTATCTTTAGGTTCATTTCCAGAGATATTGGGATTTCAATGTGGCTCCATGAGTAAATTATTAAATACACATGTAATACACAATTTAAGTGGTCAAAAACTAAATCTGGGTCACTTTTGGAGCAGCTGACTTTTTTCTTTTAAAGAGGAATTCTGTCAACACAGTTGCATAGAGCATTCCTGTCTGAGTGCCATAAATATATATATTTTTTCAAAGTTTGCATGCCTGTAGCTCTAAAAGTATTAAAGATATCTTAGATTCTCATTCTTAATAAACTTTTCTTTTGTAATCCTTTAAGGCTCGATTTGGTTCAATCCCACAGATATGGGGATCCCAATGTGACTCCATGTTCATATTGTTGAATTGTACCAATTTTCATTAGCCAAAAACCAAATGTGGGTCACTTTTCATCCACCTGATACTTTCTTTCTGAATAAAGAAGAATGTCTGGAGAACAAATAATACTGAAGCTAGAAATCTTAGTATCGTATTTCCCTTTATCAAAAGTTTGGAAATGTATTTTTCCAAAGTTTGCATGACTGTAACTCTTAATATAATTTTAGATTCTTGTTCATATGAAACTTTTTTCTTTTGGAATCTTCATTTTTATATGGTTCCTATAGGACCTAAATCAGGGGTCTCCAATCTCGATCCTCGAGGGCCGCTGTCCTGCAGAGTTTAGCTCCAACCCCAATTAAACACACCTATACCAGCTAATCAGTGTCTTACTAGGACCGTGTAAGACCTTGATTAGCTGGTCCAGGTGTGTTTATTTGTGGTTGGAGCTAAATTCTGCAGGACAGCGGCCCTCCAGGACCGAGTTTGGAGACCCCTGCCCTATATGGTTCAATCCCAGAGATATTGGGATGTCAATATGGCAGCATGTAGTTGCGATACAGTGCATTTGAACTCTTGGTATCTTCAAAACATTTTTTTTTCCAAATATCCCTGAAACTGATTAAAATATAGTTCTTATAAAAACACTTTTGAGAGCAGGTCAATGTGCCTCAACTTGACCATTTCAGTGGATTTTTGGCACTCAGACAGGTATGTTTTGATAAAATAAAATAAAAATTCTAGTTTAAACATTATTTGTTCTTCAGCTGTTCCACTTTGAAAGAAAAAAAGAATCAGCTGTATGAAAAGTGAACCACATTTGGTTTTTGAAAATGTATGTATAATTTACTCCGTATTGAAACCCTAATATCTCTGGAATGTAACCATATAGGGCCTTAAATATGGATACCAAAAAAAATATAAAGTTATATTAAGATATATTTAATACTTATTTACAATCTGTACTGTAAAAAGTGCTTTATAAATGAAGGTGACTTGATTTGACTTCTTGAGTTACAGGCATGCAAACTTTGGGCAAAAAACACAAAAAGTGCCTTTTCCAATTTTTGAACTGTCACCATTGGCATATAATGCAACAAAGATGTCAACAGATTTAACTTATTAGACCTACCAATCTCTGCGTAAAAATAAAATAATGATGCTGTCATCTTTCTATAGTCATTTTTACCCCCCTGTAATCTCGAAAATTTGAAAATTTTCATTTTGACACCTTTCCACAAAATAGTGGATTACTCAGAAAATATACATCCATGACATACATATACATCTATTATTTTGGCTTTCATCACGGTTTATGTTCGTCTTTCTTCTGAATAAAACCCCCCAAACAAAATCAATCATTTAAGCCAGGGAAGTATCTGAAATGTTATTGATTTTTACATGCGTCTTGATCCTAGCCTGTGTTTCCCTGTCTGTGTGAGGACTTTTGTTTTTTCCTGTCTAGTGCCATGTTTTGTAGTTCTTTGTAGTTTTTCATTATGATTAGTTTTCCCCAGGTGTTGCCTATTAGCCAGGTACTCCCCCTTGTTAACTTGTTACCCTTTGTATATTGTATATTAGGGATGCAACAATACAGTTAGTCCACGGTTCAACACATATCTCGGTTTTTGGTTCGGTTCGGTTCTTATGGCTTGTCACATCAGTTTTTTGCCAGGAACAGCAAGAGGTAAAGGAGAAAAAAGACTATTTTTTATTGCAGTACTCTTTCTTTATTTTACTTAAAAGAATTGAAAAACTTTACTTAAACTTAAAACTTTACTTTAAAAAAAAAAACCCTTGCACACATTCCTAGTGTATTGTATAATATAAAATAAATATATATAAAGATTTACACTGGCAGCTCAGAGCTGTACAGCAGCATTTAAGTATGAAATTGAATGAATAGCCTAAATGTAAAAATAAAACACTACATAGACTTCACTATAAAATATACATTGATTCTTATTAAAGCTACTGTATTAAAGTTTTTCAGTCAAGAGCAGTGAGTGATTTTCTCTTTGTCTTTAGTTCACTCAAAAATGAGAATTCTGTCATCGAGAAATTAATACAGGTTTGGAACAACATTAGAGTGAGTAAATAATGACATAATTTTAGAGGTGAACTGTCCCTTTAAGGACAGCGTGTTCACTAGGCTGCTGCTGTCAATTTAAAACCTGCGTGCATCTAATATACAGACACACGCCAATTTTACTTTCACTTTAGAAATAACCGACTGTGTTTATGTAAACCTTGTGTGTATTTGACAGTATTAGCGCAGTAAGACAACTACTTAGTCCAGTATTCCTGTGTTTGACAGGCGTTTAGTGCGCACGCTCTGAAAAGCGCATGTTAAAACCGTGCATAAGCACGCAAATTAAATGTTTAACTGGCAAGGCTTCAAAACGCATGCAAATAATGAACTTTCGTGATTGTGAATAACTATAGTGTTCCGTGAGCATAACTCTACCACTAATGTGTGATGTGAATGTATGTCGCGTTGTTCAGCAGGCCTATATTGGGATGGAGGCAAATGATAGAATTTGTAGAAAAATAATTAATTAAATGCAAAACTGAAAAAAACACAATTCACAAGCTTGTATTGAACCGTGAATGCTGTACCGAACGGTTCAATATTATATCGAGAATTGTGGCATCCGTGTATATATGCCCTAGTGCTTCAGTTATTGTTTGTCGGTCATTGCGGTCCTGCCTGTTTGCGGACATTCGGGTTCTTGGAATATCTGTTTATGTTGTTTGTTATTAAATTGTTCATGCTGCATTTGGATTCCCACTCTGCTTCATCCCTGCTCACACGTGACCGAACAACCAACCAACAACAAATGAAGCACTGGGGTATATACAGTAAGGAAAATAAGTATTTGAACACCCTGCTAGTTTGCAAGTTCTCCCACTTAGAAATCATGGAGGGGTCTGAAATTGTCATCGTAGGTGCATGTCCACTGTGAGAGACATAATCCCCCCAAAAAAATCCAGAAATCACAATGTATGATTTTTTAACTATTTATTTGTATGATACAGCTGCAAATAAGTATTTGAACACCTGAGAAAATCAATGTTAATATTTGGTACAGTAGACTTTGTTTGCAATTACAGAGGTCAAACGTTTTCTGTAGTTTTTCACCAGGTTTGCACACACTGCAGGAGGGATTTTGGCCCACTCCTCCACACAGATCTTCTCTAGATCAGTCAGGTTTCTGGCCTGTCGCTGAGAAACACGGAGTTTGAGCTCCCTTCAAAGATTCTCTATTGGGTTTAGGTCTGGAGACGGCCCCGTGGCTAGGCCCCGCCAGAACTTTGATATGCTTCTTACAGAGCCACTCCTTGGTTATCCTGGCTGTGTGCATCGGGTCATTGTCATGTTGGAAGACCCAGCCTCGACCCATCTTCAATGCTCTAACTGAGGGAAGGAGGTTGTTCCCCAAAATCTCGCAATACATGGCCCGGTCATCCTCTCCTTAATACAGTGCAGTCCCATGTGCAGAAAAACACCCCCAAAGCATGATGCTACCACAGTAGGGATGGTGTTCTTGGGATGGTACTCATCATTCTTATTCCTCCAAACACGTTTAGTGCAATTATGACCAAAAAGTTATATTTTGATCTCATCTGACCACATGACTTTCTCCCATGACTCCTCTGGATCATCCAAATGGTCATTGGCAAACTTAAGACGGGCCTTGACATGTGCTGGTTTAAGCAGGGGAAACTTCCGTGCCATGCATGATTTCAAACCATGACGTCTTACTGTATTACCAACAGTAACCTTGGAAACGGTGGTCCTCTCTCTTTTCAGGTCATTGACCAGCTCCTCTCGTGTAGTTCTGGGCTGATTTCTCACCTTTCTTAGGATCATTGAGACCCCACGAGGTGAGATCTTGCATGGAGCCCCAGTCCGAGGGAGATTGACAGTCATGTTTAGCTTCTTCCATTTTCTAATGATTGCTCCAACAGTGGACCTTTTTTCACCAAGCTGCTTGGCAATTTCCCCGTAGCCCTTTCCAGCCTTGTGGAGGTGTACAATTTTGTTTTATAGTGTCTTTGAACAGCTCTTTGGTCTTGGCCATGTTAGTAGTTGGATTCTTACTGATTGTATGGGATGGACAGGTGTCTTTATGCAGCTAACGACCTCAAACAGGTGCATCTAATTTAGATAATAAATGGAGTGGAGGTGGAAATTTTAAAGGCAGACTAACAGGTCTTTGAGGGTCATAATTCTAGCCGATAGAAAGGTGTTCAAATACTTATTTGCAGCTGTATCATACAAAAAAATAGTTAAAAAAATCATATACTGTGATTTCTGGATTTTCTTTTTAGATTATGTCTCTCACAGTGGACATGCACCTACGATGACAATTTCAGACCCCTCCATGATTTCTAAGTGGGAGAACTTGCAAAATAGCAGGGTGTTCAAATACTTATTTTCCTCACTGTATATACACAAAGGAAAACAAGGTTAACAAGATTGACCTCAAGATTGAGGGAGTGGCTAATAGGCAACACCTGGGGAAAACTAATCATAATGAAAAACTACAAAGAACCACAAAACATGGCACAAGCGCAAAATAACAAAAATCCTCACACAAGACAGGGGAACACAGGCAAGAATCATGAATGACGCACATCATTTTCAGTTTTGATGTAACTGTCCCAATCTATTCATGTGGCAGACTTTTCTCATAGACTTTATTAAAATCACATCCCATTAAACGCATTCCCATATGTATTCCCCCTCAACAATATCTGACAAATAGTAGATAAAGATACTCCTTTTTTCTCTGACTGTCGTTATCTGTCTCTGAAGGTTTGAGTCAGCGTTTGTTGAGTGGAGCAGTCCTCTTTCTAACTCCTCTCTCTGGACAGAGTATCACATCTGCTACATCAACAGCTTTAGTGCCCTGAAGTAAGCCATTTACACATCACACAGCCTAAAAGTATATTGTAATTTTCATTGAAACTATTTTTACACTCGTGTTCGGGAGGAGTATAAATAATATTTAACTTTATAAGTCTAGTTCTAAAATCAATATTATCTCATGAGCATCCATTCAGAAAGAGCATGTGAGTACAAAGCCAAGAGGTGGAGAAAGCTATTTGTTGACTTTCACATTCATCTCAATGGCAGAATGTTCAGTTGAGCTTCTAAACATCACTCAATTCAGAAACCAGCTGATTTAAGCCAATCACCTTAAATGCCACGAAGCCATGAACAAAAAAAAAAACACTCTGTCACGTGATTTCCAGGAATTCATGCTGCTAAGAGGCAGTCAGGCAGCTGACAGGGGAAGTCCCTGCCACTGGGCAATGTTAATGCGATGAAAACTCCTAGATGTGTGTCGCTAAAACTTAAACTAAAGATCTTGTGTGGTTAAAAAAAGGGGTTCTTAGAAAATAAAATTAAGAGAGATGAATACATTATTGATGATTTCTTAAATATTACAAAGCAGAAATACTGTATTAAGGTGTTCATTATTATGACATAAATTCATCCTTTATAAATACATTTCAGCTTTGTTGTTAGCTGAAAAGGTAACCAGAAACCCTTAAGCTTATTAGCTGTAACACAATACATTTGCCAAATGTGATACATTGCCGTTCAAAAGTTCAGGGTCATTAAGTATTTACAGTAAATACTTGTATTTAGCAAGGATGCATGAAATTGATCGAAAGTAACAGTAAAAACTTTAATATTATTACCAAAATGTGCCGTTTCGAATAAATGCTTTTCTGTTGGACTTTGTATCCAGCAAAGAATGGGGAAAAAAAGCATATTAGAATGATTTCTGAAGGATCATGTGACTGGAGTAATGATGCTAAAAAATAATCTTTGCCATGACAGGAATAAATTACAATTTAAAATGTATTAATATAGAAAACAGTTATTCGAAGTTCTAATAATAATTTACAATATTACTGTATTTGAAATGCAACCCTGATGAGCATAAGAGACTTCAAAAGCTACAAAATCTCACAGAAACTTTTGAGAAATAGTGTATAAGTCAATGTAAGTCAATAATTTATTTCTGATTTGATGTATTTGTATGTATTTAATGTATGTGAACTGAATGATTTCAAAGGCAAGCATTGATCTTACTATTATACTATTAAACTATTGTGATTTTATGCACCATATTATCTGAGCCTAAATCACTAGTTATGATTCCATCCACCTATTTTATGCGCATTATGGGATATTGCATTAAACATCATGGATGGAAACGCCAAGATGTGCATGAATTCTAAAAATGCACATAAAATACTTAATACGCTCTGAGGCAGATACATTTTTATCCAATAAGAAGACATGCGCATAAACTAAGATGGAAATACATTTACTGAATAAATCCCTCAATGTGCAACAGGGAACTTATGTGACTGCCTCTATAGTGTGATTGGATGACTGAACAAAACAGCGGATCAGTTTCATTGCACAGCATCTCTGCCTGAGCCAAAGCCTGTCATCAGAATTATTTGGGATAATGACTTCCCAGAAGTCTCACTTTATGATGCAGGAAAAAATAGCCACAGTGGCTTCCCCGATTTTAGCAACTTCAATTTTTAATACAGATGCTTTCCACCAATTTCCCAGGAAGTGACGATTGTTTTCTTGAAAACATGGGATGGAAACGCTGCTTTATTCACAAATGATTTATGCTGTATTCCAATTTTGTGCACAAGTTAAATTCATAACTTTGGATGGAAACATAGCTAATGTAGCATTAACAAAAAACAAAACAAAAAAATATGGAAAAATAGTGAGCTTTAAACAAAAAACGACATGTGCTGTAAAGCAATTATAATTTCAATAATTTCATTTTTTTTTCTCTCCAGAGAGCACATGGAGAGCTTTAAGAACAGCTGCCCGATTCCAGTAGAGCTGGTTCAAAAGGAAATAGATGGATTTACCACCAAATTGAGTCAATCTGTGATGGAGCACTTCAAAACGGATGTCAAGGTGTGAGCTTCTGAAACATTCATTTCTAACATTAACTGTTAAACAATCACAATAGTTTGAGAGACACACCAGAAAAAATTAAGACACTCAGTACCATTCAGGTAAACTGACCTGATGTTGACTTTTTATGAACTAGAACTACTTGTTTATTTTAATGCAAAACTAATATAAAACACGATATTGTGCAGAATTCTAAAAGTCAATAAATCACTGAATTCAGCCATAATGGTCCGGTTTCACAGACAGGGCTTAGATTACCCTTATGAAAAAGAAGTTTATTCAAGTGTTCTATTAGTGTACTTCTTTTAAACAAAAAAAATAAGAAAGTGTAAAAACAGATTTGTTCCTGCGTATCTGAATTTTCGTGTAGGCTAGTCCACTGGTAGTGTACATAGGAATTTACTTAAAATCTACTTTACTCTTTCCCCACCATTGACTGAAATTTCCAGATATCCAAGTTTTCACTGTTATACGGTAGGGGGCGCTATGACACATATTGTAGTACAGAATGTCCGGATCAAAACACAGGAGAAGAAGCTGAAACAAGTGATGGAAGATTGCTCGCGCAAATGTAAAATATATCGCGATCATCAAACATTAAACGGCATGTAAATTAAAACCTAATGTTACCAAATGAAAGGTAGAACCCATGAAGAGGACTGCTGTGAATCTTTGGGGTGTTGATAGACTATACTGAAAGTGTAAAAATAATATATAAATAGTAAACTATAAGTATAATTTTATGTTCACTTAAAGAAAAGTTACAAGTATACTTGTAGTATAAACTACTAAACTAGTAGTTTACTTAGAGTACACTTCAAAGTGTACTTTCATAAACTAAAAATTTACTTATAAGTTCACTTGTGGTACAGATGCAGTACAAATGAGAAACCTAGTTGTACACTTAAAGTTTACTACTGTTACACTTATAGTACACTTAAACGTATACTTTTATATGCTAAAAGTGGGCCAATTTAGTCCCAAGCAGTATAGAAACAGTACACTTACAAGTTTACTACTATTACACATTGATATTAGTTTACTGACTACATAAAGTATACTTAAATATACTTGAGCATTACTTCATAAAATGAACTCGAAGTATACTTCTTTTTCGTAAGAGTAGGGATTATGCCTTAGTTCAATTAGGGCATTTAAGTAGCTTTTATATATGTATACATATTATAAACTTGCCTTAGAAAAAAAAAACATCACTGGTGTGCATCTTAAGACAAAACAATGGCACTGACATATTTTAAGATATATGCCCGTGCAAGTTGCTTTCAGTTAAAACAGCTCAAACATGCATTTTAGTCTGGGACAATCTTAAGCCTTGTCTGTGAAACCGGGGGTATGTGTGTGAAAATGCATCTGGAATTGAATAATTAATTGAATGCGTAAGTTTGATAGTGGAGTGAGTGAATGAATATTAAGAGCTTCTGTTTGTAGCCTTTCCTCAGGAGACAAATGACAGGAAAATGGTTTTCATTTGATGAAGACTTTTCACAGCTGATCAGCAGAACTAAGGCTCTTTCTGAACAGACCATATACATGAGCCCAAAAAATAAACAGGTGAGACTACGACTAGCTCTCATGTCACATCTGTTAGTGAACGGTTTACACTGCCCATCAATTTAATACTTCTTCATGTACTAATGTAAAATATCTCTCTTTTCTTGCTTTCTCCTGTTTATGCATCTTTAGGCCTTTGTGAATGAAGCTCACTTTTTTGTGGTGAAGGAATATGTTTCTCAGCTGATGAAGAATAACTACTCATGCAAAAACAGGAAGAATGAGACAGCTGCCACTAAGATCACAAATCAGTGGGAGGAAATGAAAGAGATTTTCCAAGAAATGGTATAATCTCCATAATGCAATTTTGAATTTTTTTTTTATTAAAGTCCTCCTGTAATCAATGATTGTATCCCTTAAAACTAATCTCTAATCACCAAAATGACATATTTTAAGTTTTTTCCCCTGTGAAAATAATTTATTCATGCCTTAAAATAGCTTGAATGTAACTCTACACTCTTGCTTCATTTAGTATATGTGGATACATGAATATGCAAATTAGCTCCGCCTCCCCTCACTCACACTAGCTCAAATACCTGATCTACTCAGTCAACTTTACTGTAGTAAGCGCTGCACAATGGCAAGTGGAATCACTACCTTCCACTGAAGAAAAGTGAAGCCGCTAATGTCAGAATATGGCGCTGACATCTTGCGCTGATTTGGGACCCGAGTCTGCGCAGTAGTAAACGCGGGGGAGAGAGCAGGAAGTAGAGCCGCGATATCAAATGCCCACCCACACTCTTGCAGATGCAGAACAATTCATTATGTCGGTGTGAAATAAACGGTTATGGAAACATAGAAATTAAAGTTAAAGCTCCGATCTCCTCCTGAAAAAAGTCCATTGGTGCCTCAGTGACAGGGGGGTTATGAGCTATACTGGGACCAACCACCTGGGGGCGATCTTTGTTCCCGTTCGCCATCTCAGTTTGCCTTCTAAAAATCAGCATCAGCATTAGAAACGCTTTGAACAACTTAGAACATCAGTAGAGAAAGGCATATAGTTCATCATAACATCATATATACGTATAATTCACCCGCTATATCACTAAATGTACCTGATTTTTCATATCAACCTAAAAATATGCTGCGATAACCTGGCTTCTCTTGAGATGCCCCTGCTTTGCAGCATAGTAATGATCATTGGTGGAATGTAACGAAGTACAAATACTTTGTTACTTTACTTAAGTACATTTTTCACGTATCTGTACTTTACTTAAGTAGAATCAATAGTGCATACTTTTTAATTTTACTTTGTTGTATTTTGCAGCAGTTATTATACTTTCTACTCTACTACATTTCTACAACATTTCGTTTTTGATCAGTTTCAGGGCTCTAACTTACATACGCTTGTCCTCTTGTAATGAACTGACAATAAGGTTGCGCTGTTGAGGCTCGCGCATCCTCATGAGGAGAAATGGAAGCAAATCAGCGCCGCTCACACAGAGAAACTCAGTAACATACTGCAGTAACAATTCAAAATGTGGAGTTTTGATATTTAAAACATATAATACAGTTAAAAACATCAAACGACCAAGAGTGCTGTTTTCCTGAATGCCATTACGACTGAAAATGTGTCACTGACTTCATATGACACTGACAGTTCCATAAACAATTAATTAACAAAAAGTCACTTACATTTTAGATGCAATATATTGACTGCTTTTGTTCTATTTCAGCAGCGAAAATTATTCCAAACAAAGCAGCAACAGAGCGTTACTGGATGATTCAGTGTTTTGAATGAATTGGTTGAATCAAAGATTCAATGACCTGTTCATAAACGACTGCCTCATTCTTGAACGAATTAGCCGTTTGAACGAATCGACTCAATGATTCACTCATTAATACCTGCCGCCACCTACTGGCAGTTTAGTTTAGTTCAGTTTAGTTTTAATGTTCTTTGTATTCAAAAAATATTTAAAACAATCTAATAACATAATTTAAAGGTCCTGTTCTTTGTGTTTTTTTTTAAGCTTTGATTGTGTTTGCAGTGTGCAATATAACATGTGTTCATGTTTCGCGTGTACAAAAACACAGTATTTTTCACACAATTTACTTATCTGTATACCGCTGTTTTCACTGTCCTAAAAACGGCTGATGACTTCCTTGTTCTATGAAGTCCCTCCTTCAGAAATACGTAACGAGTTCTGATTGTGCCAGCGGTTCCCGTGTTGTGATTTGACCGCAGCTTAGCGAACGTGGCACGGTTCCTGTGTTGTGATTCGACAGCAGCTTAGCGCACGTAACTTGCACGGAAAGGTCACGCCTCTTAACAGGAGATGTATGCGCTTAATGATCTCTACAGCGTCCCTGGGAAAGCCAAACAAAGGTGATTTGACTCCGGGATGAAAATAACAGCGTCTCAACGACATGGCGACAAACACACTCAAACGCAACAATTCCTTTTCTCCACGCGACACGTCCTCTTCTCCACGTGGGACAGCAACAAGACCACGCCCCCTTTTTTGCGTATTCTTGTGGGCGGAGGTTAGTCTGTTCTACTGTTCTACTGACGTAATTAATGAAGGAAGTACCAGGATGTAGTCCAAGCCAGCCGTTCGCTGTAGGCTTTGAAAGGGAACTTCTGTTAAATAAAATATCTCGCTTGGCATTGAACTGTGAGCTTTATAATTTTACAGGTATTATTTATGCTCTAACAGCAACATTACACACTAACTAAAGTTAGAACAATGGGATCACGAAGAACGGGACCTTTAATTAAGTTGTAATTTTTCAGTGTAAATTATTTAGTTCGATTGTTAACAGCCCTATATTGTCTTATTCTAATTTAATGTATTGATACAATTTACGAATATAAAAGGAAAGCTGAAGCATATCCTATATTTAATAAGATTAGGGGAAAAATGCCCTTTATAAAAGGTCAAAATATAATCTTTAAAGCATGCTAACATATTCCTTACTGCATCATTCTCTGTACAGAATTCTACCTCAGAATGGCTCCATCCAGTCGGGGACCAGCTGAGCACAATCATTGGGTGCGGAAAAAGAGATGTAAAGGAAAAGCTAAAGCCACTGGTTGAAAACTATCCAGACATCAGGTGCGAGTCATATTATGTGCTGCAGATAACCTTTACAATTTAACACACTTTTACTTTAATTCAACAAATGTTTCAACCATTCCAGAAAGAGCCATCTCTCAGCTGTGCTGTTCTTCCGAGGAATTAAAAGAGGCAGCAGGGAAAGACATATTATACTACATAAACTGGCAGAGCTGAAAGCGAAGACTGGGAATGTTCGGAATAAAGAGCATGCTCTGTTTAATGAGATTCAAGCAGCAGATAACACAGGCTGTCTGCCTGCTACAACCTTCTCATGTCTGTCCTTCATCATGCCAGACAGATAATCCAAAGAAATGTTCTTCATTTGATTTGAAGTGGAATTAATCATTACACTGTTTGATAGTGACAGTATGCCTAATGTAATGAGCAATAAGGAATGTCTCCAGGAGCCTTTGTGAAAAATTAGTCTTGTATTCTAACAAGATGATTTGGTAAATGGGTTTCTCTATTATCATGTTGAATTCGGTATAATTGAGGATGACGCTTTAAATCTATTCGGACCATATTGTATGCATTGTTTTTAAAAAATGTCATTGGCCTTTTGGCATGATAATGTGATATTTCTAGATGCCACATCTTAGGCAAGAAGCTTTCTCATAAGATACACGCCGGTGGTGTTTTAATAATCCTACACAAACAATTAAAAGCTCACATTCAGGTCCGGTTAAACTGATGTCTTGTTTCACTCAGAAATACAGAAATGTGTTGTGAATGTTGAGAACAACATCCTATAAACAATACATCAGTGCACTATAAGGAAAAATTATGTATTGGTTTTGTATTTTTTCTTAAATACACATATCCACACTGTTATTTGAAAATTAACTTCTGGGTTTAAAACTTGGACAGTGTCATGTTTAGCCCTCTAGCCGCGGGTGAAGCGTAAAACTGCATGTCACTTGCTGAGGAACATTGTTTTGGTAATGATTCTCAAGTCCAAATTAATTAATAATTATAAAGTATACGAAAAAAATGTCTTATGAGCAGGTAAGTAGCTTATATCGCTTTTGTTTGACTTGTTGAAAAGTCGTTTTAAAATAACATTACATAAGTTCGACTGCTGATTTTAGACAACGATTTCTATTTAGGCTCTAGTAGTCTATTATGCAAATATAACAAAGCTGTGACTGGTTTACATCGCTTGGTATTGTTACCAATATAAAAATTGTTTTGTGAAACTAATCAATGTACAGTAAATGTAATGTGCTAACTAAAGGTATTTATGAAAAGCCAAGCCATTGTTGATTCGTGTTTTATTTTAGCAGCTCATAGACGGGTGCACTGCAGTGCTCTTTATGTTGTTAGGATGACAAAAAGGTTTAAAAGGTATGCTTTAACAGCGCTTAATATTGAACCACTCTACTCACATGAGCTGATTTAAATATGTTTTAGTACATTAATGGATCTTGAGAGTAGGACTGTGCGATATTGAAAAAAAATGCGATAACCTTGTTAAATAATGCAATATTCGATACGATATTGCTTTAAGTGTGTAAAATCTATTTTTTTCCCCAACTGATATCTTTCACGTAAAGCATAACCGACTGTGTTTACATGAATACTCATCAAGACATAACTGTGTGTGTATTTGACAGTTCGAGTGTGTAACAACAAGATGCGAGTGTGGCAGACAGCGCGAGACTGCAAGGAGTTGTTTTTTGTAAGTTATTTTGTTTAATAACTCTTTTTAACATCAAGCAAGTCACATAGCCTAAGTAACAGTTGTGTGCTCAGTATATTCTCTGCTATAGCTATGCATCAACCTAAAATGTAAACTTTTCACAATGTTGAAGTAGCCTATTAAAATCATTCGCATTGCGTGCCCTAGCGATATATCTATCATTTCGATATATTGCGCAGCCCTAGCCTACTTGAGAGTGTACATTTCATTGCTGCCTATGCAGGCCTCACTGAACCATCCGGTTTCAACAAAATATCTTAATTTGTGTTCCGAAGATGAACGGAGGTCTTACAGGTGTGGAACGGCATGAGGGTGAGGAATAAATTACATTATTTTCATTTTTGGGTGACCTAACCCTTTAACGTGGAAAGAGTGAGGTAAGAAGCGGATCGCTTCCTGTATTCCTCAGTTGTTAGTCGCTTAGGATAAAAGCATTTGCTGAAAGAATAAATGTAAAATGTAATATCTTTAACTAATAGCACTATTCCAAAGCTTTTGCCATGCGTGCCACATAGAAGTTGATGAAAACCAGTTCACTTCACTTATGAGGTCAGTAACCTTCCAAAAACGTGTTTGTCAAGTCTTTTTTTCAGTCCTCACTTCCTCTCTTTCATCATGATTTCAATACTAAAGCATAAATTCCCCATATGCTTATGGCTGACAAACTGAAGGTTGTTTATCAGATCCTCACAAGTATGAGCCAACACCATCAAATATTGAAGACTTTATGAAAGCAGCTCCACACCCCATCCATTGGTGAGTGAAATCTAGCAGGGCATAATGATATTGCAGTTCTATCATCTGTTCCAGTAGTCTCTTCATCTGTTTACCCAGAGACTCATAAATGTTAGATTCATAAAATCTCTGCACTCTTAAAATAAACAGAACCAAAGTCGGATACTCTATGTGAACGTAAAGAAAAGAACCCACATGTTAATATGCTGATATAAAAAAAAACATGAACAGTATATAGCGTATACAATAAACTATTCTGCTATGCCGAAACAACAGAAATAACCAAATGATGAAATACATAAAAACCCCACAAGGTTAGGTTGTGGCTGGTGTAATTGCACACTCTGGATCTACAAAACATCTAGCTTCACTGACAGCCTAGCTTCACCCCCCCCCCCCTCAATGGTAATATTGCATTATCTTGTAGTTCACTTTTTTACTCATCCCTAATTCTTTTTTAAAGTCTCCCAATGAAAAAGAAATGCTGTTCCCCGTCTGTCACCTTAATTTCACTGCCTAGGATACAGGGATTTTCCTGTGGCCTAGTCGCATGCCATTTAGGTGAGAGGCTCATCCTCTATCCCAACAGAAGCACTGAAGGAATCTGCGGCAGGGTACTTGACATCCGACACCCTGACTGCAATCTAATACTGTATCTTTTTTGCTGGTTAAGCCATAACCTCTAGTGGTTCAAGTGGTGTCTGGTCAAGCTGCTTCTCCTTTTTAAAGGAGGGGGGGGGGGGGGGGGTTTCAGTCAATCTCATGTCAATATTGAGTACCTAGAGTAGTATTGCATCCTCCATATTTATTTAGGTTTATTTAAGATAATGTTTTTCCACGTTTAAGGATGTGACAGCTTTCTCAGCTCTCAACGAAATCGCTGTGCGCTCGTGACACTCTAGCTCCGCCCACACGATACGCCTCCAGCCACTCTGTTTTTTCCGGAAAGACTTGGTACAGCGTATCTTTCTTTTATAAATATAATATAACTAAAGACTTTTTGGAGATATGAAGGATGCAGTACTACTCTATAGGCACTAATGATTGTCATGAGATTGAGTGTTTCAAGACCGGCCGTGATCTATTTTTTCCCTCACAGACACCGCTCGCTCTCCTTGCTTGACCACACACTCACTGACTGACGTCACTCACTTTACGCCGCATTCATTCTCGTGCTTTATTCGCGGGCTAAATTTTGGAAAATGCAGAAATATGTGCCCCGGATCGTGAAGTTCGCCTACACGGATTTTGAATCTAATGCTGGAAAGAGCAGCGCTAAATGTTGTGTGTGTAAACGCACAATTGAAGAAAAGACTGGGACACCTGTCACGGATGCACCCAGAAAAGTAAGTAAAATGCTTTCCATTGGCTAACATTAGCTTAAAAAAAACTATTATTGCCTAATGCATATATGATGATAAACAGAGGAAGCTAGGGTTGGGCGATGTCTGCCTATTTGGCATCAGACGTCGACGATGTCTACGTACAGTGAAGCGAATGTACAGTGACGTGACTGCCAGATTCAAACTGTGCTTTCTGCAATGGCTGGCGCTGAGCCAAAGACGGACGCCCTCAGCGCTTAATCCCGTTTATGTTTATTTTAGATTTCAGATATTTAAATACTAGGGCTGGGCAAATCAACGCGTTAACGCTGGCGATGAATTTTTTCAGTTTAACGCATTTTCAGCATCCGTTTTTATATCAATTTTTGCCCAGCGTTACATGAAAACGCTCCTATTATCGTATAAATGCTTCCAACCGACAAGACACAAGAGAACGCGCTGTATGTCAATGTCCTGTGTGTGTGTGTGTGTGTGTGTGTGTGTGTGTGTATGTCAATGTCCTGTGTGTGTGTGTGTGGCGGTGTCCTGTCTGTGTGGCTGCGTCTCATGTCAGCTGACACACTGGGACACACTGACACACACACACACACACACACACGACGCACAGACAGACTAGCCTCAGTCTCCTGCTCTCATCGAGTTCTCTTTTGCTAATGAACAAACAATAACAACAACACCACAGAGAATTTTGAGTATTCTCATATTAGGACTCTTAAATTATTTAAATAACGTCTTAAATGAACTTAAAGAGTTGTGAGGAAATGAGATGCGCGGGACAGCGCGTGAGATCCGCGTCAGCGGCTGCTCTTAAAGTGACAGTAGCACTGATGCCTGTCATTAAAGGTCCCATGGCATGGCATTTTTCTATTATTTTATAATGTTTCCTGAGGTGTACTTATATTGTTAGTATGACTTTTACATCATAAAATGTCATAATTTAGAAATAAAAGGCATTTTTTCAATACTGCTGTTTGCCCTGTGGCTGAATGCTCTGCTTCAAGAGGCGTGTCTGCTGTGAGACTTCAGTAAAAACGCCCACTGTTGTGATTGGCTGACATCTAGAACGATTCAGTCCAATTTGGTGAACTGATTCGGTTCACTAAAAAGAACCGGTTCAAAAGAAAGATCGTTCGAACGGAGATCGAACGGAGCTCAGCGATCGCTAACAAAGTTATTTATAGTACCTACTGAGTATAGAGCGCTGTCAGCCAGCGCGAGTTTATTGTGTTTGTATCTGAGAGTTCTGAATAAACACGAGTCCCAGTCACACCGAGTCCGTATTCATCATTATTCTACCAACTTTGTAACACATGCAAAGTACCATTACAGCTGTCGAGATGAACGAGTTAAAAGTAAGTGTTGATAATAGCATTATTTTTAAAATAAAATAAAAGCGTCAGTGACGCTCGTTGAGTACACAGCGCAAACAAAGACACAACAGCAGTAATCGAATGTAATCCAGTTTATTGTGGGGCTAGGCTGGCTAGCCCGAATATGCTCACGCTTAACTTACCCCCCTTCTGCTTAATCTCACGCCGTGTTTGGTGCCTCCGCTGTGGGCCAGATGCAGTACTGGGGGTCGGGGATGTTGAAGGCCAACGACCAGTGCAGCCCGAGCTTCTGCGTGTGTGAGGCCGATGTTGAGCAGAAACTCACGACTGTATGCACATTTTAGAACCGGTAGACGCGACGAGGACGTACAAAAACACTGACTCACAAGATAGAAAACACCGTTCTGTCTGGAGAGAGAGAAGCCGCATTGTGTGCACGAATAATAAATAATTAGCTACACATCAGAAATTACTGATCACAGATCAGAAGGAACTAAAAAAAGACTTCTGTTTTCATTTGTACATCCAAACACTGAGAAACTGCCAGCATTCACTCGTTCACAAGGAATGATCTCTCGAGCGTTTGCATGGGCGTGCCAGATTCTCTGGGCGGAGGAAAGGGAGGTAACCGTTCCTGCTTGGACGTCAAAACAGGAGACTTCAGGATTGGCTCGTCTGGCCTGTCATTTTCTCAAAGGCAGAGAGAGACAGCCAGAACTCGGGTTTACACCGATCAACATTTCTATCCACTTGGGGACAATATTCAGGCTAGGGGAACTCATATTAATGTTGAAAAACCTCATAAAATGAAAATTTCATGCCATGGGACCTTTAATGTTATTCAAAGAACAACGGGAACAGAGAAAATTGTAGCTGTAATGATGATTAATCTATATTTCATTTATTATTTATGCAGTTAAGAAAGGTGTTTGATAACTATTACATTTCTGTATATGTCTAACAGGGAAGGCCACAGGTAAAAATAACATTTATTATAATGTATAATAATAATTATGTAAAGATTGTTTTAAGTTCACTTAAATTAAAAGTAGTTTTTTTTAAAGCCTAATAAATGTTGAAATTGGGAGCTTTCAGTTATACTGTAATGTAACGTAATTCATGTTTCATAGAGATATCAGTGATTCTGGCCTTCATTCATAAAAAGATGCCATTGCAACACATATTTAAAATATGCTGTCTTTAAATTGTTTCTACATTAATTTGGAGAGTAACTGAAAATTATAACAATATCAAAATATTAAAAACTTGCGATTAATTACAGAAAATGTTTTGATTAATTAGTTAATTTTTTAATAGATTCCCAGCATTATTAAATACATATAATTTATAGCAAAACAATACATTTATAGTTTGTAAACTGTTCTTGTAAACTTGTTCTACACTAGGGATCTCTCAATCACAACAGTGGAAGTAAACTAATGCTTTTGATGCCGTCATAAAGTTGTAAAGTGTGTTGCAAAGTGTCAAATCAGTAAATAAACTCCCTTTGCATTCGTGACAGTGGTGTCATTTTTGTTTAATGTAGAACCTCTTTTATAAATTTGATCAGCTCTTTAAAGGTGCCAGAGTGGAGACATGTAGGCACTGGGGGCTCAAGACTCGACTCGAACACGGGACTCGAGACTCGACTCTGACTCGAACTCAGGTAATGGTGACTCGACTTGGACTCGACTCGGACTCTTCTTTGGCGACTCGGACTTGGACTCGGACTCGGAACACTGGGACTCGAGACTCGACTCGGACTCGACAGTTGGTGACTCGACTACAACACTGGTACATTGTTAGTGCACAAAAGTGTGTGTTCTGTAAAATAAAGTGCAACTATTATAGAAATAGGAATATCAGTCATGACGTCCATAAAAAAACGTAAATGTGTGGGGGGGTTTTTGTCCCATTGGAAAAAAGACAATTGTATGGTTATATCACAAACTACCTTTCTTTATTTCTTTAATTCACTTTCTCAAACATTTCCTTGAAGGTATTATAATTCAAATTAGCAACATTGTGTAAATATTGAGACAAGGATCAACTAAGCTGGATATGTGTTCTCAGAACATGTCAGGTTGTCAAATTTACAGTATACTGTGGCAAGTTGTCACTACTATTTTGTTGACCAAAGCTGTGGTTTGATATAGGGTTGCACATTTAATCACATTTTTTTTTAAATTACAGATGCTACAATTATGTAATCGTTCAAAAAAAAAAAGGTTTCACTTTCACAAACGTTTTTCAGAAAGAGTGTTTTCAGCTTGTTTAATTTGATATAAAAATATGGCATGTAGTCGCTTCAAACAATGGCATAAAGCTATTCAAAACGTCAGTCAATGTAAATTGTGATAGTCATAATTAATAATCGCAATTACAATTTCAAGGGAATAATCAACCATTTTGATTTTTGTCATAATCGTGCAGCCCTAGTTTGATAGATTAGCTTTTTTCTTGAAAAGTTTTGTGTTTTTTACTATTTACATCTTTTTGAAAGTATGGGGTTTAGTTCCCATTGTGACAACATGCCTAATGGAAATAAAAATTGATCAAGGCTTCACAGTGTTTGAAGACAGCTTCACTATTACCTTCAATACTTTTCTGCTTAATTTTTTTTTAATTAATTCAATTTTGAGAGCTTTGTTTTTGAAACTCTAAATTAGCAATTACAGGTTATATGTTTGTGATACCCTTAAGAACTTTTTACAAATCTATGATTTGAATAGAGTGTACAATATTTTTTACATCAGTTTTTAAAGAAAACCAAAGAATAATACATTTGTTAGCTGATTTTTTTTCTTCAAACATTCAATCAAACATGTTTCATTGTAAAATATGCTTATGCATTATTAAAACAGGATTAACGTGTGTGTGTGTGTGTGTGTGTGTGTGTGTGTGTGTGTGTGTGTGTGTGTGTGTGTGTGTGTGTGTGTGTGTGTGTGTGTGTGTGTGTGTGTGTGTGTGTGTGTGTGTGTGTGTGTGTGTGTGTGTTGCATTAACTTGTTATCTTGGGGTGTTTTTTCTCCTTTCTAATCTTTCTAATTTTCTCTTTCTAATCTTTTCTATAAAGATACTTCTGCTTTCAAAACTACGTGTCAGAATGATTTGGTTGTATTTTCCAAAAACAATATACACAGCTCTTGTGTTCTTTCTTGTTGAGTTATTCATTTCACATTTTACCGTTTGTGGTTTTAAAATTGCACTTTAATCACGAGCCTGAGGCATCTGATTAATTAGAACATTAGAAATACATTAGAATTACTGTACATTAGAAATACTGTTTCATTGTGGCTCCCTGGAGTTCAATACCGATACATTATTTCAGTTTCCCGTAAGTCTTTTATGCAATGGGAGCTGCAGAGAAAAAATGTGACATAAAAGTGTCACATGCCTGTCCTGTCTTGTGGAGCCCCTTGTTATCTGATTAGTGTTTGATTTCTCCCACCTGTTCCCTCCTGATTTCTTCCCCTTTAAATTTCCCTTGTGTTCTCAGTCCTTGTCGGTACGTTGTTTAACATCTCCCTTCTCCGTGACCTTTTGGTATGTTTGTTTTGAAGTTGAGTTTTCCCCCTTGTGGGTTTTTGTTTTTGATTATGTTATTTTGTTAATAAATTCTATCCCTTCCTGCACTTGAGTCCTCACCTTAGTTTTCTTTAGTTTTAATGCAACAGTTAACTCTTTAATTTTTTAAGATTGTTATAATATATTTAATTAGGGTTATGATTACTCTGAAACTATTCTTGTTTTTGTGGGAATATAGCAGGATACCTCTTCCAGAGATGAAGATGGGAGATCAGAGAGCTTTTCCTCGTGAGGAGGATTTCCTACATCAATTAGAGCATATCCTGTAGTAGTCATTTACAGGCAGAAAAACGGAGATCAGAGTTTAGGCTACCCAGAAGCAATTGACCAATACAAGTTAAGTCCATACAGTCTAAACACATTCACCCAAACACTGCATGGGCCTGATCTTTCTTCCTTCCTGTCCTTGGCACCAACTGCCCTTTTCCCCCTGGATGACTCATGAGTTTTAGTACTGACTGAGGCAGGGTTTTACTGGAATTTTCCTGATACTCTAGGGCGATGATTTTGAAATTGACTGTATCTAATATTTCAAGAGATTATTTGTGAATTACTCGGAAATGTCTTTAAAACCCTTCCTCAATAGACCTAATCATTCTTCTTAAGAATAAAAAAGATAGTGTTTAAAAAATATATATTTTACAGTACACTCTAAAAAAAAAAGGTTCTATATGGCACCAAAAAAGGTTCTTGGCTCGTAATCATAGGGGAACCTTTTTTAGTGCTATATAGCACCAATTTTGGTGCTTCAGTGGTTCTTCAGAGGTTCTTCACCGGTTCTTTGACTAAGGTGCTATATAGCACCTCTGAAGAACCGCTGAAGAACCACTGAAGCACCAAAATTGGTGCTATATAGCACTAAAAAAGGTTCCCCTATGATTACGAGCCAAGAACCTTTCTTGGTGCCATATAGAACCTTTTTTTTTTTTTAGAGTGTAGTATTTTTAATTAGATCACTTTTATTTATCAGCATTGAATCAATGACCAAACAGGCCCATCATCCTTCTGTCCAAAAACGAAAGTAACAAACACTTCCATGCAGTGTAAGTTGCATCAGGCTCAATGGAAAAACCCTAGCCTGACGTTGTCATACTCAATTCTAGTCAGAATATGAGTCTGATACTGCCCCGTTGGGCTGTGATTATGGGGTGTGTTTAAACCGAACCAGGAAAGACCTCAATTGGATAGACCTACAACCAATCAGAGCAATGGAGCGACGCATAACGCTAGTTGTCATATGTCAACAAAACTCAACTGCACTGTGTTGCCAAGTCCACGGGTTGTTTTCCATGTCCGCGGGTTGAAGCGACCCCAATTATGTGATATACAGACCCAGGAATGCAATTTTTAGCAGGCAGCCCTGCCAAAATAACATATTTTACCCCCCAAATGCCATTTGTTTTCTGGAGAACCCCCCCGGAAAGCTATTGAGCTTGTTTTTGGCTAGTTTTGAGTAGCAATTGGGCGGGTTTTGTTGTAAAAACTTGGCAACCCTGTCTGCACGCAAGATGAGTGTAAACGATCTTTGCCGGTGTTTTAAAAATGTAAGGATACTCAGAGTACTTACCAAAACGATCATCATTTCTGAGAGAAATAGTAAAGGTGAATGCATATACGAAAAAGTTCTCTGTTTAGGATTAGAACAAATTCAACCCAAGCGCCTTTGATGACGTGGATGATTACGTTACTGTTTATCATCTGTCCATCATCGTCTAAAGCCCGCCCTGACAATTTCATTGGTCCGAACAGTTTCTGTTCGGGCATATTTACTTACGGATCAAGTCCAGACCGAACTGCCCGATTTAAAATGTTGTGGGCGGGGCTAAGTTCGGCTGGCATCCAGGCTAGAAAAACCCTATACGTGACTGTTTACATTTCTGCACTGTTCAGGTGAACACAAAGCGCTATGATTTCATTTTTCTCTCAATTGCAGATGCGAGTTAAAGTCGCATGAAACAGAAGTTGTGATAGTCTTTTCTTCCCTGTTGTGACGTATATCTAAGTGAAACAATTTCTCAAACAAGAAAAAATGTAGGGCCCGACCTCGCGCCAGTAAACACATCAGAAGCAAAAGAGATGTCGCTGCAAGGGGGAGGGTGAAGCTATTTTGGACATCAAACTCCACCCATTGGCTCTGCAGTGAGCAGCATCTCGTTCATTTTTCTCCAAAACAGAAGTAATTCATTATTTTAGCAGTCTTCGAGAGGAATGTTCCTCTCTGAAAGATTCTGTCAAGGTGGGGATTTAGCCATGGTCACACTACACTTTGAACACACAAAATTTCTTCGGAAACTGCAACGGTCGTGATATGACATCACACTCCACGGCATCTTTTTGATAATAATAGTTTAATATTCAAAACGTACAAACAAACAATCAACTCAACTTTACTGCAAAAATATGCATTCTTTTAATAAAGCCAAGAGTTCATGTTGTGGCCTATTGATCTTTTACTGTTCACGCATCTTCACGTGATGTGAATTTGCAGGTCAGAGGCCCTGTCCCAAATGGCACCCTAAACCCTTGCGGTCTTCCTACGAGTCCGCACTTTCGTGACGTAGCGGCGCTTTGGCTGTCAGGAACAATCAGGAACAATTTCTCAAAAAGTGCGCATCGAGGGCGCATATCGACCACAAAGGGGGCGCTCGTGAACACCCTTCAGAATCCTAAAATGACAAATGGGACACCCTACGACACGTGCACGCGGCAGATATGGAAGTCCACAAGACTGAAAGTGCATATGAAGTGTGCCATTTTGGGACAGGGCCAGAGTTCACTAAAAAACTCTGAAATGCGAAATTTTCCGCATGAGCTTGCGTTTTCAGTCTGACGTATTCGCATGCGTATGAATAGAAGTCAATGGAACGAAAAAGTGTAGTGCGACTGCCCCTTTAGGAGGTTGAATCCCTCTGATAATTAAATAGCTAGAATGTAGGTTTGGTAAAGCAGAGAGAAACTTAATGAAAAAATGATTGTTGCATAGGTGCATAGATATTGGCCAATACCACAGGGGTGGTAAAAAATAACCCAGATACATATATGAGGTACCTTTACGGTCAGCCCGGTCTGAGGGTTTAAAAGAAATATCTTTATGAATAAGGATAGCAACTCACCTTGCTCTACTAGAAAATATTGTGAGACTAATTTTCTGCTCAATTGAATTAGATTTGTCTCCTGCAAAAAGACAACCTGTGACAATCCTGAGATATCACGTTGAAAACCGGGACTGTGTTTAAACCAATAAACTAACAGTTAATTACTTGGATGTTTGGATGTTGTATGAATCAAGACAGAAATATAAATGTCTGCTGAGTGGTGCTAAACAGTTAAAGGCCCGATATACTTAAAAATATATATTTTTAAAAACATTGTTTTGAAAAATGAGGATGTGTTGAAAGAAAGGAAGATAACCAGATATCAGGGACTCTACATGGACCACTGGATATAGAGATCAGTTTCTACAGTCAGTAATATGGTAAACCCTTCTCAAATGAAAAGGGAAGTCCTTTTTATTCCTTTTTCTTGTTGCTTCGGCCTCGACAGGCTTCTGTCTGCCAACTGAGTCCATAAATATATATAATGGACAGAAGATAATGAGGCAGTTCAGAGTAGTTCTCTTTCGAGAGGTTCTCTCGTATTGCGTAAGTTGCTTACGCTACGGGAAAGCATTCTTTCTTCGAGATCTGAAAAACCACAAAATTATCCTTAATTTTTGCCATATTGTCAACGCAGTGCGGCAGCCTGGCAGACCATAGCAGGCTATTCCAGCGTGTCTATTGGCTGCTCGGCTGGCAACTGTAGCAGCCTATCGGCGAGCCCGCGTGACGTGGCTTCCAATGAGGGCGCTTCGTGCCCTTCACGCCTCATTTGCCTACAGGTAGGGCGTGGCCACATGTATATAAGCAGGGCTCGCAGGCTGTAAATTCGATTTTCTTTTCTTCAGCGAAGCCCTTCGCATCGCTGGATCTGGGACCGCCGCCGTGGAAGCTAGCGACTAGCAAGCAGAGGACAGCGCCTGAAGAAGCCGGCCGCCTTCGCCACCTTCAGCCATCCGCGCCTGCTCCGCTATCCGGCGACATATCCTTTTATTGCACGTGTGCTCGCCTTGCGTCACACGCTTCACAAAAAGAGCACAAGCGTTTTTCTAAAAATGCCTCGTTCCACCTGCGGCTCGTGCCGCGCTCCGCTCAGCAACGGAGACCGCCATCTCATCTGCGCTCTCTGCCTGGGCCGCGACCACGCCGGAGTGAAGGGATCCACAGGAGTGTGGGGTCCAGCGGGTGCTCTCCTTCCTTCAAGTGGAACTGGGCAGGTCCCCTTCCACGCTCAAAGTGTATGTGGCGGCTATCGCAGCGTTCGCTCAGACGACGCTCGGCCGCGCGCTAGGAAGGAATGAGCTCATTATCCGTTTCCTCAGAGGAGCTAGACGGATGAATCCCCCGCGACCCCCCTCGGTTCCTATCTGGGATTTGTCCTTGGTCCTAGAGGCCCTGAAGGCTCATCCCTTTGAACCGCTCGAAGCTGTGGAACCAAAGCTCCTTTCGCTCAAAACCACGTTTCTGATAGCTCTGGCTTCAGTAAAACGCGTGGGGGATCTGCACGCGCTCTCCGTGAGCCTGGCGTGTCTTGAGTTCGGTCCGAATGACTCCAAGGTCATCCTTAGGCCGAGGCACGGTTATGTCCCCAAAGGGATCGGAACTCCCTTTAGGGCGCAAGTCATTTCCCTATCGGCTCTGCCAGCATCCGATGAGGGGGACGGTGGCAACTTCCTCTGCCCTGTCAGGGCGTTGAGAGTGTATGTCACGCGCTCCGCCACCTTCAGGCGTTCTGAGCAGCTCTTTGTTTCATTTGGTGGGCGCACTAAAGGTCTCGCCACCTCGAAACAGAGCCTGTCCAGGTGGATAGTGGACGCGATTGCAGCAGCTTACGCCTCCAAAAACCTGCAGTGCCCGCTGGGAGTCAGAGCTCACTCCGCTAGAGGCATGGCCTCTTCGTGGGCCTGGGCCAGAGGGATTTCCATCCACGATATCTGTGAGAGCGCGAAGCGCCCTCATTGGAAGCCACGTCACGCGGGCTCGCCGATAGGCTGCTGCAGTTGCCAGCCGAGCAGCCAATAGACACGCTGGAATAGCCTGCTATGGTCTGCCAGGCTGCCGCACTGCGTTGACAATATGGCAAAAATTAAGGATAATTTTGTGGTTTTTCAGATCTCAAAGAAAGAATGCTTTCCCGTAGCGTAAGCAACTTACGCAATACTCGTTCCCTCTTCTAGAGAGAACCGAGGTTACGCTAATAACCGAGTACGTTCTATTTTCAGCAAACACTTATATAATTTTCTTCTGTCTCTTGTCTAATCTGTTGACACGTTTCACAAACATTTAAAAGCAAAGACAACAAGAAAAATCAGTTTAGAAACTTCAAATGCTTTTGCCAAAATCTGAATTTCAAAATCCTTTCAATTCAAAGACCAAGTTTTACTTTCATATCACAGACATTTTAAACTGATGATGCATCTACACTTCTGTTATTTTAACCAAAGCCTAACCAACAGAAGACGTATTTGAGTAATTATTCATTTTTAACTTTCTCTTCCTCTCTGTTTTTTCCCCTCCCAATAAAGAAGTGCTTATCTACTTATCAATACCCGTTAAAATAAAACACCAGCCATTTTGTCACACCATGCTGTTGTTTTATATGAGTTTGGAGTGAGTAAAATAATTTACTGTCTGCTCGTGCCTATTACAGAAAAATAAATCCAGCAGCTCACTGATGGAAAAATGTACAGTGATAAGATCTGTTAACGGTTATATAAGGGAATTATATTATTTCAGTTACATGTGAGTACATTAACAATAGTTTAAAATAACACTAACGAACACAAACATAACACATTCCCCAGTGTTTTAAAAGTTTAAGAAATCGTGCCAACACATTCGTATACCATTCACCGTTTTTCCTTCAGTAAAATTTGAACTGATTTGATGTAGTCCAGGCCTTTCTTGAACAACACAGATCCAGAGAGCATGGCATGCACTTCTTGTGGGAGTATAGCAACAAATGAGAAGAAATAAAACATATGTGGTTGTATTACCTCATTAGTAAAAGCTTTGGTGTGTAAGAGTATGTGCTGAGCCACTGCTCTAGCTGTACAAATAATGCATGGTTAAATGTTTTCATGTTTCGTGAAAAAGCTGGGAAGTGTGCAATTTCTATGACACAAGTGTAACTAAAAATTGGTTTCATTAACTTCTTTTAGTTTAATTTAATCTGCGAAATCCACATAATGTTTTTTATTCACTTCCATATTAGCATCAGATATACACTCTGTGTAGTTTCCATTAATTTACACAGTTTAGAGATAAGTTGTAGATTTCTACTGTCATGGAGGATGCAGATGGGGATGAACTCATCACCAGGGTTGAGGTAATGGGTGAATCACAGACAATGCAGGTAAGTGAACAGCAATGTAGGTAACCAGGGATACATCAAGGAGTATAACGAGGAGATTAAGGAGAGCCATGAGGAGAACGCAGAGAGCAACAAGTTATTCCACAAGGCGAGTGTAAATGGGTAAGTAAGTAGGTCCGTAATGTCTTAGTAGGCAACATATAAGATCAGACCTTGAGTGAGTGAGTGTGCTGGGTTTTTATGCAGTCGCAGATAGTGGACCAAGGTGGAGCTGGAAATGTGGAGAAAAGCCGGAGGGATGAAAAAACAGGGTGTGATGCTGGACCAAAGGACCAAGGTTGAGCCGAAGGATCCAAGGTGGAGCTGGGGACTCCGCAGACTGAGGCAGAGCAGGAGCGTGGACAACGGTGAAGCCTGAGGGGTGTGGAAGCCAAGGAGAGTCGATGGGGTGGAGCGACCAGGTGTGGCCAAAGGCCAGGAAGTCTGCGGTGGAGCCAGGATGGCAACAGACCAATGTGGAGCCAGAGGGATGACAAACCACGGTGGAGCATAGGGATCAACGAGCCATGATGGAGCCTTGGAGAGGACATGGTGCAGAGGTACAGGGTACAGAGAATCATCCATTTACTCCCGAAAACATGTTTTAAGCGCATGTCTACTCCGCGTCACCTGATGGCAGGGGTGTCCAATCCTGCTCCTGGAGGGCCACTGTCCTGCAGAGTTTAGCTCCAACCCCAAACAAACACACCTGAACCAGCTAGGCATACTAGAAACTTCCAGACAGGCGTGTTGAGGCAAGCTGGAGCTAAACTCTGCAGGACAGTGGCCCT
Source organism: Romanogobio albipinnatus (assembly GCA_023566225.1). Lineage (NCBI taxonomy): Eukaryota > Metazoa > Chordata > Actinopteri > Cypriniformes > Gobionidae > Romanogobio > Romanogobio albipinnatus. Next base: position 11,102,699 of record CM042258.1, read on the forward strand.
CCAGAACCGACTTTGGACACCCCTGCTGTAGGGCCACAACCCTGCTCCAACACACATACCTGTAGTTTTCAAAAAAGTAAATTCAATGTTGATTCAATTCAGTTCAATAACGTTGTCAATGTTGCAAAATGAATCAATTATTAAATGAAGCAATAAAACAGCTCTGCAGAAAACAGTGTCATCATCTAGCTCAGGGGTCGCCAACTAGCGGACTCCGGACCGCGAGATGCGTCCATCCGGACCGCGAAGCCTTTTGACGAAATAAATATGTCACATGCCATAAAAAAAAAAAAATCACATTTATATCAGGCAGCTCAGTAGAACCGTTTGGGTCCTATGTCGCCACGGGTTGCAACGACAGTTACTGTTGCTATGTTCAGACGCGCGGTCACGCATGCAGTGAAGAAGAGACTGATGGTGGCCCACCCGCCATAATGGTGCGTTCACATCGAACGAGAATGACGTGTCATGCACGCCGCTTGCGCGAATCGCGCCGCAGAATGTCTATTCCCGTCTTTCCATTGCCTTAAATCACTCGCGCAAAATGCTTCATTCGCGTCCGGTGTGAACGCACCATCAGAGCAGAAAGCAGCGTGCAAAAACAATGGCATTTTCGAAAATTAGGAAAGTTGACACTGAAAACCGAGTTTTCCGAAATGAATGGGTGGAGAAAAAAATAAAAAAATAAAAAAATCGCATTTATTCTTCCTGCATCCTGTACGAGGCCTGTGTGTCTCATGTGCTCTGATTCTGATGTGGTTGTCAAAAGTGGAAACATTAAATAAAATGTTTCTTGCACTTTTGAACTTTTTCCAACACTGCTGGCACTTTATTTTTGCCTATTTCTGAATGATATTGCTAATGATATTTTACCAGTGCAATTTGAAGCACAGAAGAGAGCAGTGTTCAATATTAGATACATTTAGTTAAGACTATACATGTGAATGAACATAAAATGTGTTATGAGATTTCTGATTTTCTGATCCAGGGGGGTTTGCGTTCATTGATTGTTATTATTTATCTCAGTTCAGCAGGAAAAAGCACTTTAGTTGCTAGTAATGTTGAAATGAATGTATTTTCAGTGCAGATTTAGAGATGAAGGCATTTTTAGTTCATCGTATTTTTGTCAGACATGGTTACTGGTTGAATTTAGATATTTTGTACCAAAGTAACTTAAAGGGCAAAACAGAATAACAACAAAATGAGATCAATTTTGTGAAGGATTAGCCTACCTATGTTTGCTTTAACAATATGAACAGACATGTTTTGTCCATATGAGAACATATTATATTTTGTTCAAATTAGAACAAATGCTATCTACACTAATTTCTTTAGTCTGGCAATAAACATACATTATTGTTTTTTGGTATATAATTGTCCGGACCTCGGCCGCTGACGAGGGTTCATTTACTGGACCTCAAGCAATTTTAGTTGAAGACCCCTGATCTAGCTCAATGACAGGCAACTTCGGTCGTGGAGGGCCGCTGTCCTGCAGAGTTTAGCTCCAACCCTGATAAAAACTCACCTTCCAGTGGCCTTCCAGGAACGAAGTTGCCCATCCCTGATCTAGCTCAATTCAGTTCCAAGTTTTTTTCTCATCCATCCAGTGGTGTCAATGCAGTCAAATCAATAATATTACAGTATTTTAAGTGTCATTTTAACCCCAACTAAGCAAAGGGGACAGTAAACATGTAAGTAGGTCCATAATATTTGAATAAGCAACATATCGGACCAAATCACACCAATCAGGACTGTATAACCCAGCACACCGGTGTATAAAACTGAGTGAGTGTGCAAGGTTTTTATATTGTCCTGATTGGTATGTAATTGAGCAGGTGTTGGTGATTTGAATCCGGAAGAGCAAGCAGAGAGAAGATGGAGAAGATGGTGAGGAAAAGCGTGGTGAAGCCATGACAACTACTTTAATTTGTAGCCAATAAACATTTGAATATTATATTGAAGTTTGACACAGACAAAACAAGATGGACACAGATGTTAAATGCTTATGCTCGATCAGTCTTGTAAAACTCCAGGCAGTTGCATAACCATCCGGTTTTAATAGACCATGAAATAGTATTTTTTCCACCCCCATGGAAAAAGAGAGAGGGTGTTTTGAAATGTTCTTCAAGCTGCCATAAATCATGCAGCAGAATATCCAAGATTCTCTTTTTCATACTGTGAAAGTGAATGATGACTACATCTGTACCTGATCCCCATCCACTTTCATTGTAGTTAAACTTCTTTGGGACTCCTCAAATGTCTCCTCTTGTGTTCCACAGAACCAAAAAAAGGGTATCGTGGTTTTGGAACAACACAAGGGCGAATAAATGGTCAAATACTGAATGACCAGTGAATTGCTCTTTTAATGAATCAGTGTTGCTGGTTTGTTAGATTTGTGTTCATAGTAACAGCTAAAGTAACACTCATATCAAATGACAGCTCTCACAAGACATGTTTCACATGCCTAAATTGAAATGTTGTGGCATTACTAAATTTTGAGAAATCACGTTCCTTATTTTGCTTCCCTTTTTTCTACATCAGCCGCAGATATGCAATACTGGGTGCTTGAAAATAACAAATGTATTATTTATTTCTAAACTGCATATACACAACCTATTATTAACAAAATTCTTCATATTTCATAAAACCTCAAAATAAAGGCATACAGTGAGGAAAATAAGTATTTGAACACCCTGCTATTTTGCAAGTTCTCCCACTTGGAAATCATGGAGGGGTCTGAAATGTCATCGTAGGTGCATGTCCACTGTGAGAGACATAATCTAAAAAATAAAATAAAAATCCAGAAATCACAATATATGATTTTTTTACTATTTATTTGTATATTACAGCTGCAAATAAGTATTTGAACACTTGTCTATCAGCTAGAATTCTGACCCTCAAAGACCTGTTAGTCTGCCTTTAAAATTTCCACCTCCACTCCATTTATTATCCTAAATTAGATGCACCTGTTTGAGGTCATTAGCTGCATAAAGACACCTGTCCACCCCATACAATCAGTAAGAATCCAACTACTAACATGGCCAAGACCAAAGAGCAATGTCCAAAGACACTAGAGACAAAATTGTACACCTCCACAAGGCTGGAAGGGGCTACGGGGAAATTGCCAATCAGCTTGGTGAAAAAAGGTCCACTGTTGGAGCAATCATTAGGAAATGGAAGAAGCTAAACATGACTGTCAATCTCCCTCGGACTGGGGCTCCATGCAAGATCTCACCTCGTGGGGTCTCAATGATCCTAAGAAAGGTGAGAAATCAGCCCAGAACCACACGGGAGGAGCTGGTCAATGACCTGAAAAGAGCTGGGACCACCGTTTCCAAGGTTACTGTTGGTAATACACTAAGACGTCATGGTTTGAAATCATGCATGGCACAGAAGGTTCCCCTTCTTAAACCAGCACATCTCAAGGCCCATCTTAAGTTTGCCAATGACCATTTGGATGATCCAAAGGAGTCATGGGAGAAGTCATGTGGTCAGATGAGACCAAAATAGAACTTTTTGGTCATAATTCCACTAAACGTGTTTGGAGGAAGAAGAATGATGAGTACCATCACAAAAACACCATCCCTACTGTGAAGCATGGGGGTGGTAGCATCATGCTTTGGGGGTGTTTTTCTGCACATGGGACAGGGCGACTGCACTGTATTAAAGGTCCCGTTCTTCGTGATCCCATTGTTCAAACTTTAGTTAGTGTGTAATGTTGCTGTTAGAGCATAAATAATACCTGTAAAATTATAAAGCTCAAAGTTCAATGCCAAGCGAGATATTTTATTTAACAGAAGTTCCCTTTCAAAGCCTACAGCGAACGGCTGGCTTGGACTACATCCTGGTACTTCCTTCATAAATGACGTCAGTAGAACAGACTAACCTCCGCCCACAAGAATACGCGAAAAAAGGGGGCGTGGTCTTGTTGCTGTCCCACGTGGAGAAGAGGACGTGTCGCGTGGAGAAAAGGAATTGTTGCGTTTGAGTGTGTTTGTCGCCATGTCGTCGAGACGCTGTTATTTTCATCCCGGAGTCAAATCACCTTTGTTTGGCTTTCCCAGGGACGCTGTAGAGATCATTAAGCGCATACATCTCCCGTTAAGAGGCGTGACCTTTCCACGTGCGCTAAGCTGCTGTCGAATCACAACACAGGAACCGTGCCACGTTAGCTAAGCTGCGGTCCAATCACAACATGGGAACCGCTGGCACAATCAGAACTCGTTACGTATTTCTGAAGGAGGGACTTCATAGAATAAAGGAAGTCATCAGCTGTTTTTAGGACAGTGAAAACAGCGGTATACAGAGAAGTAAATTGTGTTAAAAATACTTTTTTTTTTTTTTTACACGCGAAACATGAACACGTTATATTGCACACTGTAAACACAATCAAAGCTTCAAAAAAACACGAAGAACGGGACCTTTAAGGAGAGGATGACCAGGGCCATGTATTGCGAGATTTTGGGGAACAACCTCCTTCCCTCAGTTAGAGCATTGAAGATGGGTCGAGGCTGGGTCTTCCAACATGACAATGACCCGAAGCACACAGCCAGGATAACCAAGGAGTGGCTCTGTAAGAAGCATATCAAGGTTCTGCCGTGGCCTAGCCAGTCTCCAGACCTAAACCCAATAGAGAATCTTTGAAGGGAGCTCAAACTCCGTGTTTCTCAGCGACAGGCCAGAAACCTGACTGATCTAGAGAAGATCTGTGTGGAGGAGTGGGCCAAAATCCCTCCTGCAGTGTGTGCAAACCTGGTGAAAAACCACAGGAAACGTTTGACCTCTGTAATTGCAAACAAATGCTACTGTACCAAATATTAACATTGATTTTCTCAGGTGTTCAAATACTTATTTGCAGCTGTATCATACAAATAAATAGTTAAAAAATCATACATTGTGATTTCTGGATTATTTTTTTTTTGATTATGTCTCACAGTGGACATGCACCTACAATGACAATTTCTTACCCCTCCATGATTTCTAAGTGGGAGAACATGCAAAATAGCAGGGTGTTCAAATACTTATTTTCCTCACTGTATATGCCCGAGTGTTTATGGTTTTATTATGATTACATGTATTATTCATAAGCCATTGTGAGTGTTTTTTGTGTTCATCAATATTTGGTTTAAAAGTTTAAAGAATTCCTTACTTTATGCTAGCATGTGAACGTAAATTGTCAAAGGGGCAGTTGTGGCCTCATGGTTAGAGAGTCAGACTGGTAACCCCATGGTCATGGGTTTTATTCTCAATACCGGCAGGAAATGGCTGAGGTGCTTTTGAGCAAGGCTCCTAACCCCCAATCGCTCCCTAAGTGCCCCAGCAAAAATGGCTGCCCACTGCTCTGCGTGTGTCCACGGTTTGCAGTGTGTGTGTGTGTTTACTGTGCACCAACTTGGATGGGTTAAATGCAGGACAAATTCCAAGTATGGGTTACAATTGAAAGTTAAAATGATATGTGAAGGCCAAGTATGGTCACCCATACTTGGCCTTCACATATCATTTTCACTTTCAATTGGTCAATTGTGGTTGGGGTTGACCGCATTCAGTTTAGAAAACTAACATGGAAGTGTCCAGGCAAACAGATAATGCCGAAGTATTATGTCCACAAATAGAGGTTGGCTAGTACTGTGTGCAGTACACCACTGCGTTTTTTGAGACAGACAAACATAAGTGACAATAAATATATTACTATTGTTTCACTATGTTTAATGCGCTGAGCAACGATATTGGATTCTGAAGTCGGGGGTGTTGCACAACTCTGACTTGAGGGGGCATTCCAACTAGGACTTTCCCACTTCTGAGGACCAATGGAACGCACCATATAAGCTCAAGTAAATGCAGTTTGTGCTTGCTGGGGTTGATTGCATCTTTATAGAAAGTTTGGATTAAAAAATGCATATATATGACGACTTCAGATGCAAAAGCCTCTAAGTCCGTCTGACGGTTTTCTATAAATAAGCATTTTTGTGGCTTCTATGTATAGGTTTCTACCTAAGGACCGTTACTTCTGAATGGGCTGAGGCTGGGATTTAGTGGGATTGAAGAGAAAGTATTTTATGAACGTGTATACTATATGCGGAGTGTTCACTCAGTATCGCTATCTCAATTTTTAACCGAAGTGACTTTTAGAGACTTTTGCATTTAAACTCTTCATATATTGAAACCTAAAACTGGATTGGTGAATGAATAAAGTATTTTCATGTTTTTTAATTTTCTTAAAGGGGTACTTCACCGCTGGGAAGATGAATGTGTATTTAAACTGGGTCATTTATGTAGTAGAAATGTGAAATTATGTTTTAATTTGGTGCCTCCTAGACCGAGAAAACATAAATGAAACTGGATGAAAGACAACAACTCCCAGAAGGCACTTGCTTTGCTGCCCTAAGAGGCCACTCCCAAAGCCACGGCTACTGGTTATCACTTGCCCACCACGGCACAGCCCCCAACGTCGTTTTGATATTCATAGTAATAAAATAATTTAATTCAGTTAGAGAACAGACAGTACAATTTAAAACTGAATGTGTCTTTTCAATAAAGTGTGAGTGAGCCGAACGAAAGTCACGACACAAATGCAGCAGGAGTCAGATTTCATTCATCCCGAGAGAAGAGCTGAGAAGAGCTGAGGTAAGCACGGCAGCCATTCTCGGCACGTGTCCAGTCTGGCGCATTATCAGATCATGCCTATGGAAGCTTAACTTTCATAGGAATTCATTGAAAAGTTGAAACACTCACTTTGCTCTGTACTGCTCCGTTATTAATGCCCGAGCCGAGCGGCAGCACCCGTGCGCATTTACATTCTGTGAGCGAGATCCCACCCCTATGGGCGGGTTGAAAACATGCGGAGCAGCTCCTTCTACTGGCTGTAGTCTTTAGCGTCTGGCCAAAAAAATCCTCAGATGGCGCAAAATGACGATATTTGCGTCATCTGAGGATTTTTTCCAGAAATAAAATGCATAATTCTCTCGTCTCAGGGGGACATAAGGGGGGAAAGCACCATAATTCAAATATACTACGGGGTTTCTACAGATACAAAGCTTAATGCTAATCGCTGAAGTTATCCTTTAAGGCTTTTCAGTAAACAGCCACTGTTATGATTGGCTAACGTCATTGCATAGGAAACAGTATCAACGCCCACTCGCTATTGCACGTGAGTAACTGTTTTGAAAACATTTATATTAAATGTCCAGTTAAACCCACATTTACGTAAAGTATTATGAAATCATTTACGGTTTGCGATGCAGCTGCTAGCGACCGAACGCCAGTGGGCCGAGCCTATAGTGTGATGTGAAACTATTCGTCGATGTCTTGCGCTGAAGGCAGTCATATGCAAATATATTTGCCTGTGTGATGTCACAAATCCCACAATATCAAAAGGAGCCATTTTTGGAGCTTGATTAAATAAATGTTTTGTTCATAATGAGGCAGACATTTTAAGCTATGAAACTTGCAGGACGTTTTAATGGTACAAATACCTCTTATTTGTCAAATTTGTTGATTCTTAGAAACACGACTGATTACACTAAAGGGTACAGAAAAGATATGTTTCATGCAATGCATAAAAGTCATAAAACATAGAAAAAGGTTTTGCAACACACATAAATCGCCTAATGCATGTGTGAAAATGTTGGTGTTTAGAAGCACTCATCTCTAGGAGCCTATTAGCACAAAACATCAATAATAAACAGACATTTGGACTTCTGAAATATAATGGCAAATCTCTTTAGTCAATATCAGTCCTCTCTGTAAGTCCTCCCTAACACTTGGATGGGTTAAATGCAGGACAAGTTCCAAGTATGGGTTACATTTGAAAGTGAAAATTATATGTGAAGGCCAAGTATGGGTTACCATACTTGGCCTTCACATATAATTTTCACTTTCAATTGGTCAATTGTGGTTGGGGTTGACCGCATTCAGTTTAGAAAACTAACATGGAAGTGTCCAGGCAAACAGATAATGCCGAAGTATCATGTCCACAAATAGAGGTTGGCTAGTACTGTGTGCAGTACACCACTGCGTTTATTGAGACAGACAAACATAAGTGACAATAAATATATTACTACTGTTTCACTATGTTTAATGCGCTGAGCAACGATATTGGATTCTGAAGTCGGGGGTGTTGCACAACTCTGACTTGAGGGGGCATTCCAACTAGGACTTTCCCACTTCTGAGGACCAATGGAACGCACCATATAAGCTCAAGTAAATTCAGTTTGTGCTTGCTGGGGTTGATTGCATCTTTATAGAAAGTTTGGATTAAAAAAATGCATATATATGACGACTTCAGATGCAAAAGCCTCTAAGTCCGTCTGACGGTTTTCTTTAAAATAATCATTTTTGTGGCTTCTATGTATAGGTTTCTACCTAAGGACCGATACTTCTGAATGGGCTGAGGCTGGGATTTAGTGGGATTGAAGAGAAAGTATTTTATGAACGTGTATACTATATGCAGAGTGTTCACTCAGTATCGCTATCTCAATTTTTAACCGAAGTGACTTTTAGAGACTTTTGCATTTAAACTCTTCATATATTGAAACCTAAAACTGGATTGGTGAATGAATAAAGTATTTTCATGTTTTTTAATTTTCTTAAAGGGGTACTTCACCGCTGGGAAGATGAATGTGTATTTAAACTGGGTCATTTATGTAGTAGAAATGTGAAATTATGTTTTAATTTGGTGCCTCCTAGACCGAGAAAACATAAATGAAACTGGATGAAAGACAACAACTCCCAGAAGGCACTTGCTTTGCTGCCCTAAGAGGCCACTCCCAAAGCCACGGCTACTGGTTATCACTTGCCCACCACGGCACAGCCCCCAACGTCGTTTTGATATTCATAGTAATAAAATAATTTAATTCAGTTAGAGAACAGACAGTACAATTTAAAACTGAATGTGTCTTTTCAATAAAGTGTGAGTGAGCCGAACGAAAGTCACGACACAAATGCAGCAGGAGTCAGATTTCATTCATCCCGAGAGAAGAGCTGAGAAGAGCTGAGGTAAGCACGGCAGCCATTCTCGGCACGTGTCCAGTCTGGCGCATTATCAGATCATGCCTATGGAAGCTTAACTTTCATAGGAATTCATTGAAAAGTTGAAACACTCACTTTGCTCTGTACTGCTCCGTTATTAATGCCCGAGCCGAGCGGCAGCACCCGTGCGCATTTACATTCTGTGAGCGAGATCCCACCCCTATGGGCGGGTTGAAAACATGCGGAGCAGCTCCTTCTACTGGCTGTAGTCTTTAGCGTCTGGCCAAAAAAATCCTCAGATGGCGCAAAATGACGATATTTGCGTCATCTGAGGATTTTTTCCAGAAATAAAATGCATAATTCTCTCGTCTCAGGGGGACATAAGAGGGGAAAGCACCATAATTCAAATATACTACGGGGTTTCTACAGATACAAAGCTTAATGCTAATCGCTGAAGTTATCCTTTAAGGCTTTTCAGTAAACAGCCACTGTTATGATTGGCTAACGTCATTGCATAGGAAACAGTATCAACGCCCACTCGCTATTGCACGTGAGTAACTGTTTTGAAAACATTTATATTAAATGTCCAGTTAAACCCACATTTACGTAAAGTATTATGAAATCATTTACGGTTTGCGATGCAGCTGCTAGCGACCGAACGCCAGTGGGCCGAGCCTATAGTGTGATGTGAAACTATTCGTCGATGTCTTGCGCTGAAGGCAGTCATATGCAAATATATTTGCCTGTGTGATGTCACAAATCCCACAATATCAAAAGGAGCCATTTTTGGAGCTTGATTAAATAAATGTTTTGTTCATAATGAGGCAGACATTTTAAGCTATGAAACTTGCAGGACGTTTTAATGGTACAAATACCTCTTATTTGTCAAATTTGTTGATTCTTAGAAACACGACTGATTACACTAAAGGGTACAGAAAAGATATGTTTCATGCAATGCATAAAAGTCATAAAACATAGAAAAAGGTTTTGCAACACACATAAATCGCCTGATGCATGTGTGAAAATGTTGGTGTTTAGAAGCACTCATCTCTAGGAGCCTATTAGCACAAAACATCAATAATAAACAGACATTTGGACTTCTGAAATATAATGGCAAATCTCTTTAGTCAATATCAGTCCTCTCTGTAAGTCCTCCCTAACACTTGGATGGGTTAAATGCAGGACAAGTTCCAAGTATGGGTTACATTTGAAAGTGAAAATTATATGTGAAGGCCAAGTATGGGTTACCATACTTGGCCTTCACATATAATTTTCACTTTCAATTGGTCAATTGTGGTTGGGGTTGACCGCATTCAGTTTAGAAAACTAACATGGAAGTGTCCAGGCAAACAGATAATGCCGAAGTATCATGTCCACAAATAGAGGTTGGCTAGTACTGTGTGCAGTACACCACTGCGTTTATTGAGACAGACAAACATAAGTGACAATAAATATATTACTACTGTTTCACTATGTTTAATGCGCTGAGCAACGATATTGGATTCTGAAGTCGGGGGTGTTGCACAACTCTGACTTGAGGGGGCATTCCAACTAGGACTTTCCCACTTCTGAGGACCAATGGAACGCACCATATAAGCTCAAGTAAATTCAGTTTGTGCTTGCTGGGGTTGATTGCATCTTTATAGAAAGTTTGGATTAAAAAAATGCATATATATGACGACTTCAGATGCAAAAGCCTCTAAGTCCGTCTGACGGTTTTCTTTAAAATAATCATTTTTGTGGCTTCTATGTATAGGTTTCTACCTAAGGACCGATACTTCTGAATGGGCTGAGGCTGGGATTTAGTGGGATTGAAGAGAAAGTATTTTATGAACGTGTATACTATATGCAGAGTGTTCACTCAGTATCGCTATCTCAATTTTTAACCGAAGTGACTTTTAGAGACTTTTGCATTTAAACTCTTCATATATTGAAAGCTAAAACTGGATTGGTGAATGAATAAAGTATTTTCATGTCTTTTTATTTTCTTAAAGGGGTACTTCACCGCTGGGAAGATGAATGTGTATTTAAACTGGGTCATTTATGTAGTAGAAATGTGAAATTATTTTTGAATTTGGTGCCTCCTAGACCGAGAAAAGATAGATGAAAGTGGATGAAAGACAACAACTCCCAGAAGGCACTTGCTTTGCTGCCCTAACTGTGCGTTCACACCGCCGCCGGCGAGAGCGTCAAACTTCGCTCTGGCCGCCCTGCCATCGACGCTGTAGAAAGATTTGTGGACGCGCTGCCGCTCTGACGTAGATCGAATGCTTGGTCTTTTTAAAAACTGCATTTAAAGGGGTCGCAAAGCAAACAATCATGTTGATCGAGGTTTGTGCAGACTGACCACAGGTAGGGTATAACTGTATACTATAACCTCATGGGATCATTTAAATGTGAAAGTTTAAAAAAAGCAGATCGATGGAAAGAACTTAATTATAGTTACATGTTTGCTAACGAAATAAACCAATTAAAAGCCATTTGTGTGGTGTATAAATAGTTTGCGCGTCTTCTTATCAAACCCGCTGCATCAGCAGTGATCAACCTCTCCTCTATTTTGCTGGGGAACTAATGTGGTCGGAACCAAAGTTTACAGCACTGCGTTCTCTAGAATCCTCTCAAGCAGAGCACTTCTATATTCCCATTGGTTGCCGCCGAACCGCGTCATAGCTCATTACCATAAAGTTGACCTGATTCCAACTCTCCTCGACGCCCAAATCGTCCAAGACGTGCCGCTCTCGCCGCCGGGCTCCCATTGAAAATGAATGACTTCCGGCCACTTTGACGCTCTCGCCGGCGGCGGTGTGAACGCACAGTAAGAGGCCACTCCCAAAGCCACGGCTACTGGTTATCACTTGCCCACCGCGGCACAGCCCCCAATGTTGTTTTGATATTCATAGTAATAATTAAAATAATAATTAAAAAATAATAATTTAATTCAGTTAGAGAACAGACACTACAATTTAAAACTGAATGTGTCTTTTCAATAAAGTGTGAGTGAGCCGAACGAAAGTCACGACACAAATGCAGCAGGAGTCAGATTTCATTCATCCCGAGAGAAGAGCTGAGAAGAGCTGAGGTAAGCGCGGCAACCATTCTCGGCGCGTGTCCAGTCTGGCGCATTATCAGATCATGCCTATGGAAGCTTAACTTTCATAGGAATTCATTGAAAAGTTGAAACACTCACTTTTCTCTGTACTGCTCCGTTATTAAAGGTCCCGTTCTTCGTGATCCCACTGTTCAAACTTTAGTTAGTGTGTAATGTTGCTGTTAGAGCATAAATAATACCTGTAAAATTATAAAGCTCAAAGTTCAATGCCAAGCGAGATATTTTATTTAACAGAAGTTCGCTTTCAAAGCCTACAGCGAACGGCTGGCTTGGACTACATCCTGGTACTTCCTACATAAATGACGTCGGTAGAACAGTAGAACAGACTAACCTCCGCCCACAAGACTACGCGAAAAAAGGGGGCGTGGTCTTGTTGCTGTCCCACGTGGAGAAGAGGACATGTCGCGTGGAGAAAAGGAAGTGCTGCGTTTCAGTGTGTTTGTCGCCATGTCGTCGAGACGCTGATATTTCCATCCCGGAGTCAAATCACCTTTGTTTGGCTTTCCCAGGGACGCTGTAGAGATCATTGAGCGCATACATCTCCCGTTAAGAGGCGTGACCTTTCCACGTGCGCTAAGCTGCTGTCGAATCACAACACGGGAACCGCTGGCACAATCAGAACTCGTTACGTATTTCTGAAGGAGGGACTTCATAGAATAAAGGAAGTCATCAGCCGTTTTCAGGACAGTGAATACAGCGGTATACAGATAAGTAAATTGTGTTAAAAATACTGGGGGTTTTTTACACACGAAACATGAACACATGTTATATTGCACACTGTAAACACAATCAAAGCTTCAAAAAACACGAAGAACGGGACCTTTAATGCCAGAGCCGAGCGGCAGCAGCCGTGTGCATTTACATTCTGTGAGCGAGATCCCACCCCTATGGGCGGGTTGAAAACATGCGGAGCAGCTCCTTCTACTAGCTGTAGTCTTTAGCGTCTGGCCAAAAAATCCTCAGATGGCACAAAATGACGATATTTGCGTCATCTAAGGATTTTTTCCAGAAATAAAATGCATAATTCTCTCGTCTCAGGGGGACATAAGGGGGGAAAGCACCATAATTCAAATATACTACGGGGTTTCTACAGATACAAAGCTTAATGCTAATCGCTGAAGTTATCCTTTAAGGCTTTTCAGTAAACAGCCACTGTTATGATTGGCTAACGTCATTGCATAGGAAACAGTATCAACGCCCACTCGCTATTGCACGTGAGTAACTGTTTTGAAAACATTTATATTAAATGTCCAGTTAAACCCACATTTACATAAAGTATTATGAAATCATTTACGGTTTGCGATGCAGCTGCTAGCGACCGAACGCCAGTGGGCCGAGCCTATAGTGTGATGTGAAACTATTCGTCGATGTCTTGCGCTGAAGGCAGTCATATGCAAATATATTTGCCTGTGTGATGTCACAAATCCCACAATATCAAAAGGAGCCATTTTTGGAGCTTGATTAAATAAATGTTTTGTTCATAATGAGGCAGACATTTTAAGCTATGAAACTTGCAGGACGTTTTAATGGTACAAATACCTCTTATTTGTCAAATTTGTTGATTCTTAGAAACACGACTGATTACACTAAAGGTTACAGAAAAGATATGTTTCATGCAATGCATAAAAGTCATAAAACATAGAAAAGGTTTTGCAACACACATAAATCGCCTGATGCATGTGTGAAAATGCACTCATTTCTAGGAGCCTATTAGCACAAAACATCAATAATAAACAGACATTTGGACTTCTGAAATATAATGGCAAATCTCTTTAGTCAATATCAGTCCTCTCTATAAGTCCTCCCTAACACTGTTTCACAATTCCGCTTGATAGGGTGTTATTGTTTTTGCTGTCGAGCGAGGTCAAAGTCATGGAATAAGAGATAACACTAGGTCAAGAATTTAATTAATCCTTTTTTCCGGTCCAAAATTTCTCATTGTTTTGGTTTAGGCAAGTGAATGGATTGTACTTTCCCTTCATTGGGATTTTCCTATATAGTGTTCCAGACTTCCAGTACCACTCAAGATATTCCTGATTACCAGAAGGAAAGGACAGGATCATGAAATATGGATTTGTTGGACATATAATGGAAATGTGTGGGTGTGTTCAGTAATGATGCTCGCTGATACTAAAAGGTCTTGTTTAAGAATATACTTGGATCATATGATAATGTTTTAGAGCTATAAGAGAACACAGATGACAGAATGCGCCCACCATCAAAACACTTATATTTATATAAGAAGAAGTGTTTCACATTCACATTTAGCAGGCGCTTTTATCGTTACAAATGTAGAACATCACAAGCTATTAAACATATAGTCAACAATACTTTCAGTACTGCAATTTTGTAAACCAAAAGTAGAAGAAAAAAATATGGTTGAGAAGTATTTATATTTAGCAAGTGGTTGTAGGTGCCTGTATTTTCAGTCATTATCCATAAGGGTGTCAAATATTAGCCTATATATCTATTTCATTCATTCATCTTGGGTAACCATAAAATATCAGTAAAGAAACATTCCATACAAAAACTATGACACACTGTCTATTTGATGGAATATGACATGTTAATCACACATGATGATGTTTTGTTTGTGTTTATGACCCGAATCTGCTTTATTATTATGGTGATTATCATCATTAGGCTACATTTTAAAGGTAAAAGTCAAATTTGGATATTAAGGAATATTAATAGCCTATTATTTAACTAAATTAAATATAGGCCTACAAGTATTATACGTTGTATAATAATCAGGCACCAATATGCCATTCTGTTGACAAGCTGTCAGGTGTATTTTACGGTGATTCTCTGGCACACACAGCTGATGGTTTTTAGACGTAAATCTAAACAGGATCATTTTTTGTTAGGTATAGCAGAATGTCCATGCTACTTTATTTATTGTTAGCCTATCATTCGAATGTATAAATATTTTTTATATAACTATTTGAAAGGGAAACTCACTCTGGAAGGTATAGAAATAGGCCGTTTCGTGATTTCAACCCACCCATCTAGAGCTCCCTAAAGTCATCTAGAGCTCCCTAAAGTCTTTCTTTCTTTCGAGCGTATCTTATCTGTTTTCATATCGTGCTATGAATAAACTTCCGCTACAAATCCGTGAAGCGCTCCATACGGGATAAACTGATGTTGCAGCACGAGCTCCGCCCAGCACGGATGGGATGAAGACTAGGCTATAAAACTAGAAACCCGTTAGAAAACCGTTATATCCACAAAGCGTTTCATTCTAGGTGAATGAAAGAAGATTTTTTCCCCCCACGATATTTGTTTTTCTTCCTCAGAAGAGATGACAAAAAAGCTCGGAATGCTAAACATTTTTAAACGGAATTACAAAAAGGATGCCACTCCAGGTAGGAAGAGTTTATGCTCATTCGGTCTCCTGTAAGCTATGTTCGGTAAACAATAATATTTCAACATTTTGTGATTGAAATATTACATTTAACCTTATTTTGTAGAGGTATGCCCATGTTGTTTATGATGATCTGCATTGGTATTCTACATTTTACAGGGGATGATTTATTATGGACTCATTGTGACCCATTTAAACCCACTAAAATGGAAAACTTAAGTGTAATTTATATTTTAAATTATGTTATTGTTAAAATTTATTTATATTTAAATAAAATCATTATGCTGTTGTCGTTACTTTAGTTTAATTAATATGATTATTAGTATTGTTACAAATACTTACACTCTAAAAGAAAAGGTTCTATATGGCACCAAAAAAGGTTCTTGGCTCGTAATCATAGGGGAACCTTTTTTAGTGCTATATAGCACCAATTTTGGTGCTTCAGTGGTTCTTCAGCGGTTCTACAGAGGTGCTATATAGCACCTTAGTCAAAGAACCGGTGAAGAACCTCTGAAGAACCGCTGAAGCACCAAAATTGGTGCTATATAGCACTAAAAAAGGTTCCCCTATGATTACGAGCCAAGAACCTTTTTTGGTGCCATATAGAACCTTTTTTTTTTTTTGAGTGTAGGCTACCATAGTAATAATAGTAAATTATGCATATTACATTAAACTATCCCTCAACCAAACCCTAATCAGTACGTACATGTTGTTAATTAATATTACTCAATACTTAAATATATAATTACACTGTGTAAGTATGACACCTTACAATAACGTGTAACCCTTTATTTTAAGGTGTCTGTGTTATAGTTATACATTTAATAATTTTGAGTACTACATGTACTTACTAGGGTTAGGATTATGGTGTGGTTTAGGGTTAGTTGCATGTAATTAAGCACAATTTATACATGTAATGTGTAACAAGGACACTTAAAATAAGTGTTACCTAAATTACTAAATAAGAAAATTGTGATTGTGATATCAAGTATTGTGATTGTTAAAATGATGGAAACATTTAGGCCATTTAGGTGCATCACAATTGATATCATATCTCAAAACTATATGTATGCTCAATGATGTTTTGCCGTACATTTTTCCTATACTTCACATATGAATGCTTTTTAAAAGAATAAAATGCAACCTTGTTTATGCACAGTAAGACCAGTCCTGTTTAAGCATCCTTTTTTTCTGTGCTCTACAGAAGTCCCCACTTTTAAGGAGAATCTACAAGCATGTCGCTTTGTGGACGCAGGGAAACAGCTGATCGTGCGAGAAGACCGTCTGTTTGCGTTGAAGCAGGAAGGGATCGGATCTAAAATGAAGCTGGTGGAGGAAGAGGAAGATTCAGAGGCTAGACTAGCAAAAGACTATGAGGACCTGCTTGAGTTGGTGATGCAGACACTGGAAAAGTCCCTCGACCTCCAGAGCGCTGAGGAGCAGGAGGTACTGAAAGAAGCAGTCCATGCTGTTCTGCAGGAGGAGGAGCAAGACACACGCTGGGTAGGGTTTCAAGAAAAGGAACGGCCACCATGGAGGCCGAGGCAGTGTAAACAGAACCACGAGGCTCTGCTCGAGCGACTTGTTCAGAGGCGGATGGAAGAAGCAGAGTTAGACCCAAGGGTTGAGATTCATTCCTCCATGCAGCATTCGATCACGAGCAAAGCAAAACGGCTGAAAGAAGACTTGCTGAAAGTTGTGACATGGGTGCGCTGCTGCTACCCAGAACAAGAGAATGTGTGCCAGTTTTATGCCACACTGTACCATAACATCTTCAGTGCCAAGCTGAGAGAAGTGGCGGAGTACACACTGTGTGATGAGGACAGCATTCTTTTATTGCACTGGGTGAAACAAGATTACCCCAAGTAAGAGAAGCAAAACTGTCTGTCTGTCTGTCCGTCCGTCCGTCCGTCCGTCCGTCCGTCCGTCCGTCCGTCCGTCTATATGTCTATCTATCTCTGTCTGTCTCTCTATCTGTCTATCTATCTATCTATCTATCTATCTATCTATCATCTATCTATCTATCTATCTATCTATCTATCTATCTATCTATCTATCTATCTATCTATCTATCTATCTATCTATCTATCTATCTATCTATCTATCTATCTATCTATCTATCTATCTATCTATCTATCTATCTATCTATCTATCTGTCTGTCTGTCTGTCTGTCTGTCTGTCTGTCTGTCTCTCTGTCTGTCTTTCCATCTATCTATCTATCTATCTGTCTATCTGTCTCTGTCTGTCTGTCTGTCTGTCTGTCTGTCTGCCTGCCTCTCTGTCTGTCTGTCTCTGTCTGTCTGTCTGTCTGTCTGCCTGCCTCTCTGTCTGTCTGTCTGTCCGTCCGTCCGTCCGTCCGTCCGTCCGTCCGTCCGTCCGTCCGTCCGTCCGTCCGTCCGTCCGTCCGTCCCTCCCTCCCTCCCTCCCTCCCTCCCTCCCTCCCTCCCTCCCTCCCTCCCTCCCTCCCATTGGAAAAATACTTGCTTAGAAGT
The DNA here is from genome assembly GCA_023566225.1 of Romanogobio albipinnatus. NCBI lineage: Eukaryota > Metazoa > Chordata > Actinopteri > Cypriniformes > Gobionidae > Romanogobio > Romanogobio albipinnatus. Next base: position 11,120,632 of record CM042258.1, read on the forward strand.
TGCTCTTTTAAACCTCAGGAGACTTTTTGCAGATCTCAGTTTTTTCATTCTTGTATTTACTTTACATCAGATGTTTCTCTTAAAATGACAATTTTAATAGAAATATAAATTACAAATGAGATAATTATTGACACAGATAATTTGATCACGTAATTTTTTTTAAATCTGAGAACATAAGAAGATATTTAGAAAAATGCCTCTTTTTCTTCTCCATAATGAAAGTCAATGGGGTCTGGTGTTTTTTTTTTTTTTTTTTTTTTAATCCATTGAATTTCATTGTATGGACAAAAACAGTTCAAAATATATTTTTGTGTTCCACAAGAAAGAAAGTCGTACAAATTTGGAACAATAGGTAAATGATGTGAGTTTTTTTTAGTGTGTACTCATATTTTGTCTTTCTTTATTCGCAGCATTCTAAATGTCAGTAAGATAAAAGAGGTAATCGATCACACAAAGCTCGATCCACTGCTTCCTGAAAACATGATTACACCACTGGAACAGCAGTTTTTGACCAACGAAAAGGTTTGATGCTTTATGATACATTTAATGTTTCTAAACGCATCTGTTTTCTGTGTCACTTACAGGCAAGACACCACAAGTGAATAGAGCAACATTTTTGTTTACTTTTTTAAATTTGCCTACAATTCCAGAACAGAAATCTGAACACCAGATAAAGACAGATTCAAAATTCTTGTTTCACAGTCAGATAGAAGTGCAATAAAATAAAGACTTTGGTTTGGTGTTTTGGATGTTTTCTTTCTAATAGTCTGAAAGAGAGACATGTTATGGAAGCAAAATAGCCCAAAATCTCAACACAAACACATCATGTACCCTCATGTTGCTC